>APFE030513631.1:0-12808 GCA_000404065.3 Pinus taeda
TGTTTGTGGATGTAGAGTTGGGGGGATATTCATTTTCTTTTTAATTGCAGCTATATCTGCATCCCTCAGTTTAAGGACTTGCTGTATTGCCTTAACGTCATTGGGGTCATGCCCAAACTCTATGATTATTTCCTCCAATGCCTTGATTCTGTTGTCTTTAGCTTGAGAGGATGCCCTCTCCAACTCAAGTTGTGCTGCAGTATTATTCAAGCTATTTTGCAGCCTATAGTTGATCAAGGTCTTATCTGCCAGAGTGGCATAGACCATCTCACCCGTCTGCTTGTGGAGTTCAATTTGGTCTATGGGGTGGATGTCTTTTGAAAGGACTTCTAAATTAGTCCTTATATAATCTGCAGCTGTTTGAGGTTGCTGCACTGTGGGGGAAAAATGGCTCATAGTCATTTTGCCTTCTTGCACATCAAAGGCAGCCATTAGCCTTTGTTGGTTTGCAGGGGCCATATTTAATAAATGATTATAGAGCCGAATTTTTAGTGGCTCACGTCTCCTTTTGGCCTCTTTAAATTGCTCCTTTATGCCTGCAGCTGTATTCTACTGTTGTCCTGAGGAGCTGACCTCTCCTAGTGCTGCTTTATCCTGCTCCTGATGCAAGGAGCTGGCAGAAGTTTCCAGGCTTTGCATTTCCTCCTCTGAGAAAGGGTTGAGCCTTTGTCTCTTGTCTGATGCTTCTGTGAGGGGGGTCTCCCTCTCTCTTTTTCTATTGGTGTCCTCCCTCTGAGGGGTTTGGAGGACAGAGGAGTCTACCCTAGAATCCTGTCTAGGAGGCGCCATATTAGTTGTCCTTTCTTGAGTGGCTGCCTAGCCTTCTGCTTTTTGTTTCTCCTGATCCTGTTGATCAGTTTGTTGCTGTTCTTGCTGGAGTTGCTGCTGATGGCCCTGTTGGCCTTGTTGGCCCTGTTGGCCCTCTGCTTCTTCCATTTCTTTGTCTTTTCCCTTGCTCTGGCCCTGATCTGAAGTCTGTTCTGCCTCTCGTTGTGTTGCAGAGGAGGAAGCAGGTGCTGTTGTGTGAGGATTTGGTAGAGCAGGCACCTGAGAAGGACATTCCAAGTCAGCCATTTTCAATAAATGTCTTCTAGCCCTCTCGACTAGCTCTTCTTGAGATACAGGCTCTATTAAGGTGTTCTTCCTCCACTTTGGTTGGTTGGCATGTCTCAAGATGTGGAACATGCTCTCATGTTCATAGCTAGAGAGTTTGTATTTCAGTCTTCTCAGAGATATAAAGCCATTGGGGTCATAGGGCTTCCAAGGGAAGCTTCGTGTTAGGCCTAGGTTTTCCAACATCCTATCTGCTTCTTTCCATCCTTCTCTTTTGTTCAGAACAAAATGACCAAGCTGGTTTCTAACTTTGAGTTGTGCCTTTTTGCCTTTTCTTGCAAAATGGATCTGATCGGCATTGCCGAATTGTCTGAAATACTCCAGGGCAAAAAGCCTCATGGGCACAAATCTGGGCAGCCTGAATGGGCGCAGCTCACACCCATATATCCTAATCACAGTGTGATGCTGGTAAAAATACCAGTCTCCTATGCTGTAGGCAGTGGACAGCTGCAGAATCCTCTGCATTTCATCAGAGAGTCTGGGAGGAGGTTCTGTCATGAGCAGAGATAGGGTCGGATGAATGAACAAATCTATGAACTCACAATATGTATAGGGTGAATAAAAACAGACATGGAAGACTGAGCTCCAGTACACCACTGATCTTGGGTTTCCTGCTGCATCAGTTCTCTTGATTTCAAAAGAGAACTTCTCATGTTGGTGATACAGAATAAGATGATAAATATATGAGGTGTATCTGAACACCCTCTCTCTGGATAAATGCAAGAATTGCTCATGGATCTTGTCAGAGATATATGTGGCATAGTCATAGCAGATGGGGGCCTTACCAGGGGTGAACATTGTCATCATGACTAGCACAGTTTCCTCTATAAACTCCATTGACTTATACCCCAGTACTGAGCTTATCATGTAGGCCAGGTCCAGTCTAAGTTGATTTAGGTATCCATCAAAAATAGGAGGATGTAGCACTGTATCAGATTTCTTAATAAACAATTGATTTAATTTCAGTATCTCTGCCTCTGTGAGTATCTTAGCCCCTTGATTGATTAGGTCCAGCAGGAATAGAGGAACCAGTTTCCTTTGGGTTTTGAATTGAACCATATCCCTGATGGCCTGAGGGGTGGTGTAAAATACAACTTCGCCTTGAGGATTCATTACAGCCCTCTGTATTGGATCATAGCAACTAGCACACAAGTAGATAAGGTCAAGGAACTGTCTGACTTGGGGCATCTTAAAAGTTGGGAGGGAGGACTCCCAAATGCCTAGGATATCTGTTCCATCTCTGTGCCTAGCTCTGAGTTCATTTAGCATATGAATGTGGAATGTGCATTTGGATGGGGCATCTTCTGAAATCTGGTAATCTAGGTCTGCGAAATCCTGCCAATCCATCTCTCTCTGAGGAGCATTCAATGGAGTAACGTTAAGGGCTGCTGATCCTGCAGGGGTGCCCATGTTTGCTTCAAGTATTTCTTGAGATGTCAGGTCTGCTCAGTGAAACAATGGAATTGAGAGGGACAGAAAATAACAGGGTTGTTGTACAGCCAAATATAACAGTGTTGAGCATTTTGAGTAGGCCTTTATGCAGTGTGGCAGACCTTCTTTGACAATTTGGGAGCAATGCAGTGAGTTCACGATTGCGCGAACAGGGCAAGGTTTAGACAGTAATTGAAGTTTAAAGGAGGTTTCCGCCATGGCGATTCAACCTCAAATGTTTCAACAGAGGTAGGATACAGTTGGGTCCCTGGTTGAATTTCAATCTTACGCCTGTTTAAGGTGGATTTTACAAAAAATCATGAAAGAACCAGCTCGAGAGAAGACGAAGTGTCAAATACCTGTTTAAATAGTGGCTTGGGATGAAGCAGCAGCTGGGTTAGCGCTCTGAACTATTGCAAATGGTCGTAGGCTGGCTGGTAGAATGGTCGTCGTGGAATGCATGTAGACAGCGGAGAGGTGATTTTCGCAGAAAAATGACAAAATTGCGAAAAAACCGTAAAAATATGGCTTTTTACTTTATTGGCGCACTTTTTTGGATGACGTCAGCATGACGTCAGCATGGGGGACCGGGTTAGATGACGTCAGCAGGACGTCATCGGGTGACATGGCGGCCTAAGACCGGTCCACGGGGGTGATGAGGTGGCGGCCAGGTGGGCGAATGAGGGACGAGGTGGGCAGACGTGGTGATGACGTGCATGACAACAGAGCGGGGACGTGGGGAGGACAAATGTCACCATATTGGGCCCCCTCCTGCACGGCAAGGAATCTGTCAGAGGGGGCTCCGATGGAATTTGGATGCGACATCTGTCCCCGCATGACGTAGGTGTCTGACAGATATCGGAAGGTATCTGTCAGACGTCGGGGGTCTTCCGATATGGATGTGAGCCGTTGATCTGCGGGCGCACGATCTGACGGCTGTCGGGTGACGGAGCTGCACGGGTGATAACTTCTGTTCTTGTTAACTGTCGGACGTCGGGTTTTCCCGAAATCGCTGCTAGCCGTAGATCTGGGAAGGCCACCATCGGACGGTCATCGGGAGGACTAGTTGCACGGGCTATAGCAGTGAGTGGGCGGGTCTTAAACAATTATATTTTTCGGCAAGC
Organism: Pinus taeda; assembly: GCA_000404065.3. Lineage (NCBI taxonomy): Eukaryota > Viridiplantae > Streptophyta > Pinopsida > Pinales > Pinaceae > Pinus > Pinus taeda. Next base: position 3,669 of record APFE030513631.1, read on the forward strand.
GTGACGGCGGGACCCTCCATGTGACAAATGATTTTCAAAGGTTTTTTATAGTTTTATTTGCAAAAAATAATTCGGTCCGCCAACATTAGGAAACAGTGAAATTTGCGGTTTTTTATGCAAAATTTGTGTGCAAAATTTATGAAGGCAGAACTATAGGAAAAAGGGTTCCGATGAATTTATACAAAAAAAGGAAAAACTGGCTCCCGACCTTGGGATAAGGCGGGATAGGTATATTTTCATAATGTTTCTGCCCTTGGATGGTTTTAGGGGATTAAAAGGTTTTCTTCAAGGGTCTTTTAGGGCAAAAATGGAATTTTTGGGTAGGGAAATGGGTTGAGATGGAGAAAAAGGTGGAACATGGGTTCTTGACCTTAACCAGGTGTTAATTCAATTCCCAGGGAGTGAAGATTATGGCTATAGTGCCAAGGGGGAATATTTATACAATGTGGGATTTATACACCATGGTGTTATAATAGTAGGGATAATGGAGTATAGGGAGCTAAAATAGTAGAGTTAGCTGTTAATATGGAGGGAACATATGGATGAAGACCAGTATATCCAAGTTTTCTTGAAAATAACTTGGAATCAACAGTAGATCAAAATGAAAAGATTTTTGCACAAGAAATGTGGCTTTTAAAGGCCATAAGCACCATCATAAAACTTTAAGTTTCTCTTATGTACATAATTCATGAAGGGGTGTTAGTAATGAGTGATATATAACTGGAAAAGGAAGTCAGTCATGCTCCAGTATATTGTTTGCTTGTGCATTGTTTAGCAACTTTGGTGCTGAAAGAAACATCACTTCTGCAACCCCATCTACCTACCCAACTAGTTCCCCTAACATTTTTTATTCCTTCTTGGAGGGTGCACTTGGACTTGCAAACCCTTTGTATGCCCTTTTCTTTTCCATTGGCTTTTTGCTTTCATTTCCTATCTAATACTACCCTTATTCCTTCTAAGGCCCCAGATTAAGCAGTTGGGAACCTTAGTTTCTCTACCTAGCTACTGATCTGCCAAGATTAAACAGTTTGGACAGATTTCTTTCTCTATTCTACAGCAAAAATTGAAAATATGGCATGATCCAGATTAGGCTGTTGGACCATCCATCAAAATTGAGTCCCTATCAAGATTTAGACACACCTTGTCTCCTTATGGAAATATGGGATCTTTGCCTTATCAAAGCAGAGCATATTTGGACCTTTTATAGCCAATCATGAAATATGAAACCTATTGGTATAGGTATCCAACAGAAGTCCCTAACTTGGTTGGCTTATGAATACAATAATAATAACTCCCTTTCCTTTGGTATTTCATTTGTAAATTTACTTTTTGATATGTGGGTTTTATGGATGTTCTAGTCTTGTTATTTTGTTGTTTATATGTTGGTTATGTACTGGTTATGAGCATGGTTCATGACAAACTTTGGTTATGGCTCTCATCATGATTTTATTAGTACAAGAAATGTGAATGAATATATGACCTAAGAGATGATAATGAAACTATTGTGATAAATCATAAATTCTTCTTGATGATTCTCAAATAAGTATGAGACCCCTATGCTCAGATATGTGGTTATGACCTATAGATTACATGTTTGTGATATGTTTGACAAAATTCTTGTCATGGCTAGTAGGGTTCAGGTCAAGTTCTTGTACCAATGTTTGCATTAGTAGCTTTAATTCATTGTTATTTACCATTTCTAAAAGTTTCAAGAAATTCTAGGCAGAGGCCTAAGACCTAACCCTAAAAAGGTGGCACATAATCGATGGTCACTAGCTCAGAATTGCCTAAAAAAGGTCATAGTTACATGCATGCCTTGTAGTGGGAGTGACTTGAGGGTATCAATCACATGCATGGCTTGTCATGGGAGTGAATGGGGGTCTAACTCAGCAAAATGATAAGTTGTCTCATGGGTTGGGCACCTACAATGGTTGGTATGTGGAAGTCTCGAACCTGGTTGGATTTTCCTATGATTAATGAAAGTTAAGTTCTCTTTCTTTTTCACTTGTTTGTATGTGGTTCTAATGGCTGTTATATGGATATTATTTATATGGTTTTATGTTGGTTATAAGCATGGTTATGTGACTATTTCATGTCATGGTTATCTCATGTATTTACTTGTAATTGTTAAAATCAAGGATGCAATACCTAATTGATGTTATAACAGTTCAATGGAGAAGGTGGTAATCCTTCTTGCCATGTTTCATAAGTTTTTTTAGTCGTTCATGCTCTATCTTATATCCTAGACCTGTAGGTTGCATTGATGCCAGGTGTTTGATAGAATGTCAGTCCCAGTTGAGGATGGTGAGGCTTAGTTCTGACGTTGATTTCTAGTTCTTAACCTTTTTCATCATGTCTTTTATGGGTTCTGAAGTTTATAACAAGTTCTGGGTAGTGGAAGATATTATGGACTAGAAAAGTGCCTTGAATTCCATGGGCGTTGGCACAAGTCTGCTAGGAAAGTTCCTTGGATGCTAGCTTGCAGGCCTGTGAGACTGTCCAAAGATTCCTAGATGTTGGCATGCCTATAGCATAAGAGCGTCCATAGGTCAAGAGGCATAAAATATTAGTGGGACCCAAGGGCAAGATGTATGAGTGGATGATATATCTCTAGGGGTTGTTTATGCTCATGTGTAAGGTTTGGTTTATGTGTTCCACCGATTCCATTTCCTTAAGTTCACAAAGGAGGTTTAATCCCTTATAGTGGCCTCTCTCATCACTTGTTTACCCCAATTGGCCAGTTACTTGGGTAGATGTGAGAGGATGGTGGTTACAAAATTCCCACCAGAGCTAGAGAACTTGAATTATCTGCATGGACTAGCTATTTTGGATTAATTGATCAGTTAGCTGGATAATCACTGAGTTAGATTGAAGTCTCACTACACAATCAACCTTCCACTAGTTCCTCCATTAGTAGGAACTCATTTAATTGAAAACAACTTGAAATAAGTAATCTTGATTGCTAAAAATGAGTAATCACACATGCTTAATTGAACTCTCACTCCTCCAACTTGAATTTAATTATTTAACTAGGTGACACAAGCCATGTCACACAAGCTAACTGTATCCAAGTTGTCTGCTAATGTGAAAATTTGAATTTTCTCAATTTAATCAAGTAAAAATCAAATTTAAAATTTCTTGCTGCATTTTTCAACACTCCCTCTAAGCAAGAAATGGATTATCAACCATCCTTATTCTGCACCTATGGAACTTGAACTTCCCTCTTGACAAGGCCTTTGTCAAAATGTCACCATCTTGTTCCTCCATCGAAAGGTATTGTAGCAATATTATCTGCCTTTCCATACAGTCCCACAAATAGTGATACCAGATATGTATATGCTTGGATTGATTGTGAAATACAAGATTCTCAGAGAGCTTAATGAAACTCTAATTATTGCAGTTGGATCCATTATCTAACCAAAAAGTCCTACACGTATCTTTCTGATCTAGATCGCCTCACATGTTGCTTGACTTGCAACCAAGTATTCTACTTCTGTCGAGTTAAGTGCCACAAATCTTTGCTTCTTGCTGTATGAGAAAATAGTTGCACACCCAACACTGAAAACTCCACTTGATTTACTTTTTTTGGTAGATGGACTTCCTGCCCAATTTTCATCTATGAAGCCACACAACTTCACTCCCTTTGTCTATATGTACCATAGTCCAAACTGGGTAGTTCCTCTGAGGTACTATAACGCCTTCTTAGATGCATTCCAAAATAATCTGGTTGGTCTAACCATAGCTTGGCTCAATTGGTTGACTGCATAATACATATTTGGTCATGTGCTCACAAGATACATTAGTGAACCCAGTAATTGTCGATAAATAATAGCATCCACTTCCTCACTTGAAGTGGCATCCTCCTTCCTCTAGTCGGTCACTAGAGGTGTCTCCATGGGTTTACAACTCTTCATGTGGAATCTCTGTAGTATATCATTTTCATTTTTTCCTTGAGACACGAATAGTTCCCCATCACCTTGCCATACTTCCAACTTCAGGAAGTAGTGCATGAGACCCATGTCCTCCATTTCAAATTCCCTTGCAAGGTCCTCCTTGCAACATTTAATCAACTGCTCATCACTAGTCAAAATCAAATCATCAAAATATAAGACAATAATAAGAAATTTACCTTCTACCAAGATGTGATAGAGGTTTTCATCCACTTCACTTTTGGTGAAGCTCAAGCTAGTGAGATAATTGTTGATCTTGGTGTACCAAGCACAAGGTGATTATTTGAGATTATACAACACTCACTTGAGTCTACACACATGAGAATCTCAATCAAAATTTTGAAAACTTTTAGTATACTCGATGTACACCTCCTCCTCAATAACTCATTTGAGAATTGTTGTTTTTATATCCATTTGGTGGATATTCCACCCCATCTAAGCAGTCAGAGAAAGAATTTATCTCATGGATGAATACCTTGCTACAAGAGAAAATCTCCCCTCGTAGGAAATTTCCTCAACTTGAGAGTATCCATTCGCCACAAATTTGGACTTATATTTCTCTGTGATTCCATCTTCTACCTGCTTAAACTTGAACATCCATATCAAATCCACAACTTAGTTATTTGTTAGTCTTGGGACAGCTTCCCAAAAATTGTTCTTTACAATGGATTTGTATTCCTCTACCATTGTATTAACCTATACACGTTTCTCATTTTCTTCCTTGAAAGAGGATGGATTAGTATCTACAAGCTCAGTCATTAGATCCATGTAGCCAATGTACCATTCATGTGACCTTCTTTGTCTGTGCAATTTACAATGAGCTCCCACATTCTCCCTCTCATCCTGCACAAGTCTATCAGCTTCCCTGGTTCTTTTTATGCCTTCTCTAGATGGTTCTTCTTGAGTGGATGTGTCCATTCCCTTCTCCTCAATTTATGGCTACTCCATAACTTCTTAAGGCTCATCCTTTGGAGTTAAAATCTCCTCTTTTGGCAGGATATGAAGCTCCCTCTCAAGAGAGCACTGCATCACTTTATCCTCATCAAACATTACATCCCTTCACACAACTTTCATTCCGGGGGATGCAAATGGTTATTTGTTGCATAATATTCAAGGTGACATTATGAAAATGGCCAATTCTTATGTGCCAAAGGTCACTGACATCACGGCTCTGCACTTTCTCTATCTTAATGCTTAATGCAACACAATCTTCCACATCTAGCTTATATAGGTTCTTCACATGAGCCTCAATCTACTTCACCTATGCCATGGCTATGTGTCTTAGGATTTCTTTCCCTTTACTAAATATCACATCGTAACCACAATCTTCCAAAACTGCAATAAAGATGAGATTCTTCTTCAAGCCTAGAACAAACTGTACCAATCTCGTTTGTGTTGTACCTTATGTAATCCCCAAAATTGATGTGAATTTGGATATCTTTCTCCTCCAGGTCACTAAAAAAGTCTCCACACCTTTTCATGTGGAACGAGGCACCCAATTCCAAGTACTACACACTCCTCATCACTATGTTGGCCATGCATGTGATAAGGGTGAATTCAAGCTCTAACTGTGAAGACAAAGCTTAACCTTATGCTCCTCCTAAGGTTTTCTTGCTCAAATTTTTGTGTGGAAATTTCATGGCATAGTGCCTAAATTCGTGACAATTGAAGCATTTAATTTTGGACAATTTTTTCTTCTTTCTCCCTTGGTTGGATTCTAGTTTGGTTTTAGATTTCTTCCCTTTCCCCTTCTTTCCCTTTCCAACCAATGTAGATTTACTACATCCTTGCCCTTGGATGAAGTTCCATCTCTGGTATTCTTCCTTATTTCCTCTTGTACCAAATTAAACCATAACCGTTCCTAATTCGGTAGGTTTCCCTCCCGTTCACCAAATCTTGGTAGGTATGCTAACTCTTGGGAATACCTAGAAGTGCTAGGCTTACCCAGTCATCATCCAAAATAGTAACACCAAATCCTACAAGCTCATCACGAACTTGTGTAAACTTTCTCAAATACTGCTAAATAGTGTCATTCTTCTGCATCTTGATATTTCGAAGTTTAACCTTGAGTTCTAGTTTCCTCTAGGCAATGTTATTCTGGAACAAATTTGTTAGTTCCTGCCACATTGAATAAGGAGTTTCTTTCCATGGATATTTGTGTCAATGTGGTGTCATACTCCCTCTAAGATTATTCTCCTTGCAATGGCTACATCTTTCTTCAATTGTGCTAGGTTCTGGGCATCAGATTCCACTGGTTTTGTGACATCTTTCTTGATGTATTCTATGAAGCCATTATCATCAAGCACTGCCTCTATGCGATCTCTCCATGCAATGAAATTAGAACTGCCTTCCAAGGCATACTCTAATATTATCTCATTGAAGGTCATTTTCCAAACTCTTAAGAGATCCTCCTATACTGAACTGTAAATTTGAACCTCCAAAGAAACAACTTTGAATTTCCTCCTCTAATGTGAATCCTGCTTCGACACCATGTAGAACTTATGATGTACATTCACAACTCCTCATGAAATTTTAATCAAAATCACAAGACACATACCTGCTCTATCACTCCAGGAAATTCAATTGACAATTTAGAACATCAATCACAAACATGCAATGAGAAATAACACACATGTGCACAATATTTCTCCAGGGGAAAGTAATATGCTAAAAATTGCTATGGTTTCTTGCATGAATCTGATGAATAGAGATGTATTACAATTTATTTTCTCAACTAATCACAAACTACAAGTGAATAACCTATCTATATTCTCACTAAGAAGCTTGGATCCAGACTTAGTTAATTTCTGCCTCTACTTGAGCCCCTATTTCCTTGCGAAATTCCTTGAGAAATTAGGCCCCTATTATTTAGGAATTTCTCCAAAATGGATTGCACAATTCGAAGGTTGATCATATGACTATTTTGATGGTTCTGTACCTACCAACATTCAAGGGGATCTACCTAGTAAGAAGTTCGAACTAGAGCTCAGATCGCTTGGAGTAGGAGTCCCAACAGTTGGTGGTAATGTAGTGCCTTGATCCCGGTAGCACATAGAGATAAGTATGATGACTTTGGGTGGAAGGTGTGTGACCTTACAGTGAGTCAAGTGAGATGCATGGGGCTTCTAAGACATGGAGGGGAAAAGGAAGTGTGCCCCTTAGAATCATGTAATAGTATGCAGATTGAAAGGAACACATGAGTGGAATGACATCACAAGCTAAGATGCAGAATAGTCCACAAGTTAAAGTGATGGGTTAATCCAACAACACGTGTTCTATTAGAGCCTAGATTTACCTCAAGCTGAAAAGGTAAGCTTCTAGGTCCACATCAAATCACGCTCAGCCTCATAGCTAGCCCTATGAGGACAGGAGAGGGCTCTCTCTGAGTAAATATCAGCTAATTATGATCACTAAGGGCTTGAGATGACTGAAATAACTGCTAATATTAGGCTAGGTATAGATGTAAAAGAGTTTGATTGATAAAATGATGTTTTTGTGGGCTCTAAGGGAAAAGCAGATTTTGGGTGCAGGGAATGAGGCACAATCTTGCAGGGATTTCGATGGGGCAAGGTAGGCAACTGTATTTGGTACTATAAATCAAATGAGGTGGATGGATCAGACTGCATAGGAGCTAAAGAGGGCAAGGGAAGCCATGGATCCTATCCAAACAGTGGAAAACATTAAAAGACTAAAGCAAACTTCAAGTGGAGCATTGCACTTCTCAATGTATTCTACTTACACTCTTGTTTGTTTAGATGAGAAGAAATAAAGAGAAATGATACATTAAACACATGAATAAAATCAAAAAGACATAATAAAGCACTATACCAAAACAAATTCCACAGGGATCCCAAAGAATACTGCAAATCCTGGTCTCAGTTCCTTAGCCAAATACTGATGTGAATGTACAATGAAGCTCAAGCTTTTCTCAAGAGTCCAACCATGCTAATGACTGAAAAACAAAATAATATAGACAAACATAGCTCCTCCTTGCCTCTAGGGGTCGAGCTCACATGTTTAAGATCTGATCCAACTGATCCCAAACTGATAACTGGAATCTAGGCATCATAACAGCTTGCCTCTAGAAACAAGAAAACTGATTCATTCAGTTTCAAACAACCTCTAAACTGATGAATCTATCTATACAAGTAAAAATATAGCATATTTACATAATGATCCCTCAATTTTCATCAAATTACATCATAAATTTTCCATTATGAGAGTGAAAAAGTCAAAATAGGTAAAACTGGGCGAAAAACAGAGCAAAAATGAGTCAAACTGGCAATTTTTCCTCTATGTGATGTGCCTGATTCTCTATGCATTACGCCATTTTGGAGCTGAATTTGAGGCCCTTCCCAGAGTCACAATTGAGGTCATGATAGCTCGTTGGAAAGCCCTACCTGTCTACTTTCCAACCCAAGTGGAATTTTTCAATTTGGTCTTCATCTGCCCTATCAGAAATCCATTCTCCCAAGACTACGTCCTGTGTGTCAAAATAGGGGCAGTGAGGTCATTTTTTGAGTATTTTTGACATATTGAGGGCTCAAAACCTGCCCAAATATCTTGGCCATAGAAAAGAAAGCATAAATTGTGATGAAAAATCTAGAAATGCTAACTTTTTGTGATTTGGGGCCCTCTAGCAAAAGCGAGCGCCACGTGGCGCGGCGCATAGGGAGGAAAACCCTGTTGTTTAGTGCAAAAAATTTTCAAAATGAAAACATTTCTCCAAATTTCTTGAAATTTGGGTTGAACCTTCTCTATCAAGAGCTATGATGGGCCAAATATTCTTTGGCCAATATCTGATGACGATTAAGCTCCTTTTTCCTCTTTTGCTTCTTTGTTGCCTTCTTTAATTTTTCTTTTAGATTCCTTATTCGTGCTTTGCAAACTTTATTCATTGCCATGTAGTGAAAAGCCATGTGTCTTAGCATGGCCTTCTCCTTGTTGGCCTTGTTCAGCAGTCTCTCTAAGTGGATGTTGGCTCTTTCAAGCTAAGACTCTCGATCATCATTGATTTCTTGCTCCAATGAAGTGAATTCAATTGTCCTCCTTTGGGCAGCTTGACGATTCTCTCGGATGTTTTGTAACTCCATGATTGCTTGCTGATCTTCAAGCTACTTGTTCCTTTGCTCCAAATATTTAATGGCCGACTCAGCCCTCTCCAAGTTGTGGGACAAGGCCTCAATGTCT
>APFE030513633.1:11557-21737 GCA_000404065.3 Pinus taeda
TTATGTATTATGCATGCATTCCGCAAATAGTGTATAATCAGGATAATCTCTGTGAATAAGTGTTATATTATTCAAATTTCTACAAAAAAATCATCAATATAGAATAAAAATAATATTATCACTTCCACTTCAGTTAACTTTATCCATTAACAGAAGATGAGCATCATATGCAAGACATTAAATCATCATTAACATCATCATATGCATGCACATAAATATAAGGAACAACCCTCTGACCTTCTTCTTTATTAATAAACCACAAGGTACAATGATTCATTGAGAAAATGGTTTGGTCTATAGGAATACATATCCAAATCCCAAAACATATACCACATAAACCTCTCCCCACCCGTTTGACCCCACTCGGGTCATTTGGCACCCTACTTGGGTCATTGCCACCCTAATTGGCCCAACTTGGTTTGGTTGCAAGGTTCACTCAAGTGTACAATAGGCGCCAAGCTACTCCATTTGGCTCCCCTTGTATTCCTTCTCACCCTCTTTCAAACTTGTTCCAAGTCTCTTTGCTACATGACTTTAGTCGGTGTTATTGGATGATCCTCTTCGCATCGCGTGGTTATGTTATATATATGGGTTGTGCCTATCTCTGCGTAGTTTCCATCACACGTGTTTGGTTTGACTCATGCTCATGGGTTGTGTGCCTTGGGATGGGTTGACCTCCCTTATTCCACCCAAGCACTTGAACGTTGAACCACTCATTCCTCTTGATTGTTCCACCCATGTTGTTCCACCTTATCTCAGCTGACATGCCTTTAGCTATGGGTTTGGTCTTTTAGTCCATGACTTTTCCCTTTGCTTGTCCTGCCATGCCACCAAGCGGATGTGCCAATTCTTGCTTCTCGCTTTTTAGACACATGCTTTATCATATATTTTCGCAAATTGTGTGATATATTTGATGCATTGCATTTCTTGCGACAATGGTGTTGCCCATGGCACCTTATCTCATAAGGCTTCTAGGGTGCACACTTGGTTCATGGATGAAATAGGGGTGTGCCTTGGCACCCTATGGTTTGACACTTATCATCCACTTAATAATTATTGATAATTAAAGTAAAATTTTTGGAGGCTTTATTACAAAATAGCCATGCCTATTAACATAATAATACCAATTTATTTTAATTTATTAATGAACATTTATATAATTCAAAGAAAAATTAACAATTCTGCAGGGATTAAATACATCATAAAATACAAAAAAAAGAATAAACTCAAAAGGTAGTTATCATTGTGCAAGGATTAGATGTATCAAAAATATAAACAAATCCTCTTTAACTAGGCCATCCAAGATGGCCCTTAGTGGGTGAAAAACTGTTGTAAGAAATCTCTTTTAATGTTCATTTTTTACTTGGGCTAGGGATTTTTTGGAAACACCTTGGAATTCTCCACGACATCCCTTATTTCTTTTGACTTAGTTGCTAGGGAATTACTTTTGTTTGTTGGTCAATGTTGATGTTATTAGAGTGAAGTTTTATTGTTGGAATGGGTTTAGGGACTTTTTGGAAACACCTTGAAATTCTCCATGACATCCCTTATTTCTTTTGACTTAGTTGCTAAGGAATTACTTTTGTTTGTTGGTCAATGTTGATGTTATTAGAGTGAAGTTTTATTGTTGGAATGGTTTAGGGACAAAGATGTTAGTCTCTCTATTTTTGTTCCACTCTTATGGGTGTCAAAGCATTTAAGCAAGTTTAGCTTATTGAGTTCTTACATTCTAATTCAACTCAAAGGTTGATTCCAAATTGAAAATATTGTTGTCTCCTTATGGATTTTTTTGACTAAGGTGTTGTATATCATGTTGTCTTAATCGAGGCTCATTGATTGATTTGTTGTTTCAATGGATTTGGGATTTGTCTTCTAGATATTGGTCAAAGGGTTTCACAAGTGTAATGCCCTTTTTTCACCAAAAAGTTTCCATGTTATTGTACACTTTAGGATTCTTCATAATTGTGTTTAACATTGTTGAGGATAACAAAAGCATTCTCTATTTAGGTCATATACCCCCATGGACTCTCTTCTTCAAATACTAATCTGGCTAAGAAATTTAACTTTGAATTTACATTATTGGATTTTGAGTCTCACACCCTATCTTAAATTTTTTAATTTTTTTTTTTCTTTCACCTCAAAAAAATAACAATAAAACAATCACAACTTAATATTCTATGTTCTGTGTAGAAATGAAGTTGTAAATAATTTATTAAATAAGATCTAAATAAAAATGAAAAATAAGCTTTAAAGACAAAAGTTAAACCATTCAAACATATTTCAAATATACACATTTAACAATATTTTATTTAAAAAAAATAAAATAACAAACCTCATTAAAAAAAAATCTAAAACCATTCCTATGAAAAAGAACCCAAAAAAACATTCTTTCAAATATACACATTTAACAATATTTTATTTAAAAAAAAATAACAAACCTCATTTAAAAAAACAAAAAAATCTAAAACCATTCCTAAAAAACCAAACAGCATTACGAGTTAATAAAATTTAAGAAAACTAAAAAGAAAAAAGAAAATGAATCTTCACATAACTCCCCAAAAAATAATAAATCTAAAACCATTCAGCGAAGAGCAAAAAAATATTGTCAATAAAAATAAGAAAATTATAAAAATTAAAAATAATAATGAACCTTCTCCCATAACTCTCAAAAAAAAGCCTTCATCTAGATTAATGAAAAAGTTAAAAATAATAATGAATCTTCTCGCATAACTCCCAAAAAAAAAACCCACCTTTCATCTGGATCAATGAAAAAGAAGAGTGACTCACCCACCATTACAACCCCAGAATGATTATGAAAAAGTCAGTCATTTTTCGAATGGAAAAGTTAATAATAAAAAAGCATCTATACCTGCACCATCATTATTAATTTCAAATATCAAAATATATATAAATATATATATATATATATATAATTATAATTTAACTAAAAATAATATATTAATAAATCTCTTCTGGCCAATCGAATGCATCTTTAACGTTCAATCATGTTCTGTAGTAACTGTCAGAGGAAGGAAGATTCGAAGTTGCTCACATTCTTTAAAGCCCACTAGTCCTTCTCAAGGCCGTTTTTAGCCCCTTCTCATTCACATGGAACAAACCTGTTAAAATCTAATCATCATTTCCAGGAAAAAACAAACCTTTGAAATAAAATGCCTAGGGAAAGAACAAGCCTGTTATAAAAATACCATTTTTTAACTTTTGTTGTTATGTGAAAATCTTCAACCGCGCAAACACACAGGCAACTTCCAGTGATGGTGCATGGCAAAATCTTAGTGAGAACATAAGAAATACAAATCTATATTAAACCTGGGAAATACAGATTTGAATCGTGGACAGCAACTCAACATTAATGACATTGAATTAATCAATAAGAATTGGCCAGGTTCATTGCTGTCCATAAAAGAAATTTCGCCTTCCACCTAATATGCCTTATCAAAAAATAATGGATTTTAATGTGGAGTGTTCAAATGTCAAGGTAGACTGACTGCAGACGCCCTGGAAATAGCAGGTTGGTCAAAGGTTTGTACTTACCGGCATTTACACGAAACCCCCAGTCGCCAATCAGTTTTGGAGATTCAAAACCTTGAATTATTTCCCGGTACTGCTGTTAGTTGTTGGTCATCCTGCGCTCATCACCAGAAACGTAGAACAATAGATATGCTTTATAGCCAGTTTCGAGGCCATTTATCTTTTCCTCGGCACAATGCGCACTCTGAATTTCTTCTCCTGAATTGGGTTGACCCGAACTTTGGCATAAGTTGCTGTTTTGGGGCATTTTCAAAGCGGATTTTGGCGCAGAAACTGTTCTCTTGAGGGATTTGATGGCTTTGGGAACATGTTGGCCAAAAAGGATCATGTGGGTGTGTGTTTGATCCAGTAAATATTAGCTGTCATTGAATGAATTGCTGATTTCGATTCAATTTTATTGGGAATTTTATGCTGTTTATGTATGAAGGATTGGAGCAAATTCATCAGCTTGATTTATATACTGGTGATCCTGAAGAGATTCGTAGGACTTTCAGCTGCATGTAATCAGTGAATGAGAGTCATTGTATGGTGGAGCTGGAACAACGATTATGGCAGAGGCCAAGAGGTTGGCTGAGCAGGCAGTTGAGGCACTTGGACGAGGCTTCGATATAACAAATGATTTTAGGCTTAAATTCTGCAGAAATCATGTGATAGATTTGAATGACAAGCATATGCAAAATATTGCCATTCCTGGAGGCCCATTAATACCAAATGTGTCAAGGGATATCAAGTGCGATAAAGGAGAACGGATACGGTATACATCAGATTTTTTGGAGTTCAACCAGGTTGGTGCAGTTGTAGTCAGTATATATATGTAACTGTAACTGTAACTGACCAGGGTCTTTCATAAGCACTATTAATTAATCTGTTGAGATGGCACATAATTCTCTGATTGGTTGATGCTTTGTCTGTATATGATGTTTTCGTGGCATTGCTCCAGGTTATTGTCCAATTATTTGGGGAAACACATGGTTCAATCTCAATATTCCAGAGTGGCTTGTAGGAAGCATATCACTAATATTCCAGAGTGGTTTGTAGGAAGCATAGCAGCTACTAAACCCTTCTCTGCCACCCCAGAAGTTGGGGTGTTCTCAAAATGATATAGAACCACCTTTTTCAGTGGAGTTTCATATAATAGGACATGGTAAACTAAATTTTAATTTTGAGCTGGTAAAGTTTAGGTCTCCATGCTAATTAGGCGCTCACATTTTCAACATAGCTTGGAAAGTTTACACCAAATGCTTACCAATTTGTTATCATTGTTTTATTTTTTGCTCATATAAGTCCTAAACGCGCGGCATTGATCCTAAATGGTCAACCCAATAAGCCCTGATCAGTCCTTCAAATGAATCCAGTACCTTGCGATGCTTAAGAAAATGGATTGCTCAACAAATCATATCAAGATGCAATTGGATGTCCAGACCATTCCCATAAACCTAAAATATTTATGAATTTCTGCAATTACAGGTCTGACGTATCACCTGGCATATATAGTCCTTAATCACTACCGTAATAAATCAAAGAGCCAGATGCTACCAGGCAAAGTTCACAGTTGGACCAGATCTTTGCACCTTTAGGAGTAAAAGCTCCGTAGAATATGTATTACATATGAAGGAAAAATAACACATCCTTTTATTATAGTTGATGGAGCTCAGTATTCGAATTGATGCCAGAAACTGAATTGGTACAGGGGGCCTCTACCAGCAAGTTCTTATACTCTAAATTGGTCATTTATAACAGGCCCTTGTTATTGAATGGTTGAATTTTCTCCAATATTTCGGAATAAAAGTAGATTACAAAATAGGTTTTAAAAATTAGAAAAGCCGGATTCTTCCTGCAAGCTCTGTTATTTTCTGTTCCTCTGGAACAAGTTCTCTGCTTTTCAAAATTTATATTGCCCCTTAATTTTTGCGAAAGAGAAAGTAGCCAAAAGGTAAATTTAAAACATATAAAAGTGACATAAATTCTTGCTATGATATATCTTTATTCTTATATGTCTGTACTGAAGGTTGGACACAGGAGATTAAACTATGACCTTATAAGATCAAGTTGTTTGTTAAACAGATGTCAGAGCTATGGAATCAGAAATCCTCTATACAAGGAAAGATTCCTTCAGGTCACTTCAATACCATGTATGGACTGACAGGGTCCTGGCTGGCAGATGCTACCGAAACAAAATCCTTAGCATTTGATGGCATCTTTATCTCTCTTTACAATCTTCACCTTACAAGGTTTCCATCAGTTCTCAAGGAAAAAGTCAAGAAAGAAGTCCCATCTTCTTGGGAACCGGAAGCCATTGCAAGGTCGGGTTCGTATTCTATGTCTTGATTCTGCTAATAAAAGAACTTCATTAATTATTAGCTAAATAGTTTCAATGTGTAAATACATGGAATCTCCATGTGCAGGTTTATTAGAAC
This sequence comes from Pinus taeda, assembly GCA_000404065.3. Taxonomy (NCBI): domain Eukaryota; kingdom Viridiplantae; phylum Streptophyta; class Pinopsida; order Pinales; family Pinaceae; genus Pinus; species Pinus taeda. The sequence goes on from APFE030513633.1 coordinate 17,524, forward strand.
TTACGGAACCCACATAATTGTGGGTCTGGAAATTGGAGGTCAAGATGTAGCATTAGTGAGGCAGAATCATTCTTCCTGTATACCAGCTTTTCTACTTAAGAGGCATCTGGAAAATCTAGGGGATCAGTTGTTTACAGAGTCCTGTAATCTTTTGCCCATGAATCTGAAGCACAGAGAATACAAACAGAAGGCAAGACTTCTCCATCGGTTTAAGTATTCTGGATTTTGACTATCTGAAGGTCGCTTTCTTTTTTATCTGGTTATATCTTTCTTGAGACCTATGCATGTCAGTGATTTTAACTTGATTTGGTACAGGTTCCTGAGGCTTTTAAAAACGTTTTTCAACCAAATCCTGTTCTTCTGGACAGCTTTTCAGCCACATCAAGTAAAAATGTAAGTCTTGACTATAATCTAAATTACATCTACCTGGACGTGATCATCCCTTCCTGAGAAAAGGGAAATATCAATAGCATAGTATACTATTTGATTTCTCCTTATGCACAGATGGGATAAAATACTTGGATAAAAATTAAGGAGAGCAGTCTATGACAAAATATATCAATTCCACTGAATTTTTTTCATTTCAACTAACATAAGAAAATCTGGTTCAGGGGTTGACAGTCATATGCTCTAAAAGAGGAGGATTGGTATCTTTGCCGTCACATAGTGAATGGCTTCTTACAGTGGCCACCAATCCAGATGTTATACGATTTAGATTCATGCCTATAACATCTCTTCTAACTGGTGTTCCTGGCAGTGGCTTTCTGAATCAAGCAATCAATCTATACCTTCGATGTAAGTATGATGAAAAAATCTAAGAAAGTACTCGTCTATATCAGAATAAATCTAGTCATCAAATGTATTCTCAAAGAATGATAACTTCTATGGCGAAATTCAGCTTCCATTTACCAATTTTATTGCTGATTATCAGAATGAATCTAGTACTTAAATGTATTCTCGAAGAACTGATAACTTCTATGGCAAATTTCAGCTTCCATTTACCAATTTTATTGCTGATTTTAAAATTTTAAGCTATAGAGGGTCAGGGCTCTAAACTGCAGATTTATTGGATTCCCACGTACCCTACATCGTTTGGGAGATCCATATTGGCTGGTTGTGTAACACTCCTACTGACCTGGGGCATGCTTCAATCATCTACATTTGTGAGAAGAATTGTAAACAACCATCAGTTCACTTTTGCATGCCTTGAGGAGACGGTAACCCTGCCTGTATGGTGTTCACTCGTATGTGTTGGTCATCAAAACCCCTGCTCCAGTGACTTGGGGCAATTCTTCATGTCACCTCCAAATACTTGTATGCTATCTTACATGTTTGTATCTTGATATTCAGTCACTTTTTCCAATTTTTTTCTCAGATTCAGAGTTAGATACAATACACCAAATCGTCCAGTGTGAAATATAAGATGACTTTTATTCCTTCCTTCCACCTTTTTTTCTCTTATTTGTTCAAACCCCTTACCTTAGCAGAATTTTTGAGGGAAATGTTTTGTATAATGAAATATTTAATACCTCATTAGTTCCATGAGCTTTAGAAAATAACATAATTATGTATGGATAGATTTAAAGCCTTTAACCAAAGTTCTAGATTTTTTCATGTGGGACTGCTAATCTTGATTTATTTCTGCAGACAAGCCTCCTATCGATGATTTGCAGTACTTCTTAGAATTCCAAGTTCATCTGCAATGGGCTCCATTGCACAACGAGCTACCACTTGGGCCTCCAAGGAAAGGAGTTCTATGCCCCTCTATTAAATTTAGTTTGATGGGCCCAAAACTTTACATCAGCACAGCTCAGGTATGTATCCATTCTCTCTTGACTCATCTGATATAGAGTTGGAAGCAAAGATCTCTTAATATTACCACTATGATAAATCTGTCTACTCAAATTTCAGACCGAGATAATAAGTCTGTCTTCTCAAATTTCAGACCAAGATATTGTTGTTACATCACTAGTAACTTATAGGGAAACAAATACAGCTTTGGAAATCTTGATATCTACCGTGTTTACAGTTATGAATATGTGGTCTTGATAAACACAGGTCTCAGTTGGTAAAAGTCTTGTCACCGGGCTCCGACTGTATCTTGAAGGAATGAAGTGCAACAGGTTGGCAATACACCTCCAACATCTTTCTACTATTCCAAAGATTCTCCAACCTCGTTGGAATGAGTCTGTCATTTCTCATCCCTCAAGGTGGAGAGGATCAAATGAGAATGACACAAATTATTTTGAGCCTGTTCAGAGTAAGACCTATTCTCATGTGTGCACAATGCCCATCCAGTATGACCCCAATTGGGCCTCAGAAGGTGGGGGTGTTTATGTTGTAACTGGTGCTCAACTTCAGGTTAAAGGAACTGGGACTAAGAATGTGTTGCATCTGCGTCTGCTTTTCACAAGGATACCCAATTGCAGTATCGAAAAGTCTGTTTGGGGTCATGCACCAGCAGTGTCACAGAGATCAGGGTTCCTCTCAACGCTTTCAACGTTCAGCTCTACCTTCGCAACATCTCAGCCACAGAGCAAGCCCGTTCCTGTTGTGTTAAATTCAGCAATTTATCCCAAGGGCCCACCGGTGCCGGTCCGGTCCCCTAAACTCCTCAAATGTGTAGAGACTGCAGAAATCATCAAGGGGCCTCAAGACAGCCCTGGACATTGGTTATTGACTGCAGCTAAATTGGATCTGGATAGAGGTAAAATATCCTTACATGGCGAATTCTCACTTCTCAATTATTGCACTTAAGATCAGGCTATCCATTTCTCACTCTGCAGTGTCCTAAAGGGAAGAGATGGCTTTCTACAGTCTTAACATCACCTTAGAATCCCAACAAAAACATGTTATTGGGTTTTTCACATTTGAAGAATCCATATCCTGTGAAAAGGGAGATATTCCAAATTTTTATTGGAGTAAACCATGAATAGCTCTGTTTCAAGATCGCGTATAGACCATGAAAAACCCTCTTTCAAGATCGGGTATATCCTCCAGCTAAATTGGGTCCTATTGTGAATGTGTGAAAATTAGCTCTGGTGTCATAAGTTGGGTGAAATTGTAAATTTTAGCGTTGAAGGCCAAAATCTTACCGTTTGTTATGTGCTGAAAGAGCCATGGGATAGCTGTGAGGGCTTAATTGACAGCATTTTTGCGCAGAGGTGATACAAATTTCCATGTGCATTTTTGGTCCAGGAGATTACTTTCTATCATCCGTGGCCCGTTGTCATTAGAATGTCTGGTGTCATGAATCCTTCTCTGCTCTTTCTACTGTCTTGTTCTAACCTTATCATTACAGGAACGAGCGGTTCTGGTTCTAAGCAATAGTTCAATTGATAAAGCGTAATCTGTCTGTATGATTAATATGATTTCCTTCCAATAGAGGTTGGTTAAAAGTTCTGTTTTGGCTGAAGTACAGTATTTTTCATGACACACTGATAAAATTTCCAGGGTGGTCCTTGATAAGCTGTAACTTCTGCTTCTTTCTTCAATATGATGTTCTTTTAATTATGCTACCAAGACTATGTTGAATATGTAGGCTATGATGTTCTTTTAACTATGCTAGCAAGACTATGTTGAATATGTAGCCTGGGACTGGGTTTACCATGTTGAATATGTAGGTATGTAGACTGGGACTGAGTTTATATAGTATTGTTAAAGGCATATTTGGAAAAGGCAGAAGGTTCGAATCTCCATTCTTTCACTAATAAATCAAAATTAAAATTCATTAATGAACGATATTTATTCATAATTAAATTCATTAATGAACAGTATTTATTCATAGTATGATAACAAATAATTCTATTGAGAACAAAGGCAATTTTATATTTCATTATAAAGAAGATTATAATTTCTGTAACACAATAGTTAAAATATAAAAATAAATAAATGTAAAATAAGATTTAATTATTATTAATATAATTAATCCTACATTATAAGAAGAGCTTTGCGAAATCACATATAAAGACTTTGTTCGACGGCCTTCTAGTTGTCTTCATCGTCAGGACATAAAACGAAAGGTTTTCAATATGTGATTTTCCGCCGAAGCTCTTCTTATAACTTTGATGGATTGGTTCATCGTCAGTACAAAACGAAAAAGTCTTTCTATATGTGATTTTCGCCGAAGCTCTTCTTATAACTTTGATGGATCACAGAAGCCTCAATTCTACAATATACATCTAATCAATATAAATCTAATATTAATTAATATA
>APFE030513636.1:0-25734 GCA_000404065.3 Pinus taeda
TGACCCCCACCCCCCCGATGATAAAGTGGGTCCACCCTATTAGGAAATGGGGTCCAACATGGTGATACCTCTGAATAAAGAAGATAATTAGTCTCCACACCCAACAATCTCCCACTTGGAGATTTATTATTGCACCTTCATTGTTTCTTAATTTGTAAGACATTGCTTCCAATTTGGACCTGGTTATTTCTCATCTTCATATTCATAATTGAAGACCAATTGAAACTGAGAAAAAACTCAATTTCTCCCAGGTTACAACTTTTGTTAACATATATGTAGGAGTTTGGCTAGTCTGTATCTTTTCTAGCTTCAATTGTCCATCTTCCAACACTGACCGTATGAAATGGTACTTGATTTGTATATGTTTAGTCTTGGAATGAAATGTTGATTTCTTTGCAAGATGAATTACGCTCTAGCTATCACTATATAACCTGCCCATCTCCTTCTTCTTACCCAATTCATCCACAAACCTTTGCAGCCAAATCATTTCACTACTAACCTCTTTAGCAGCAACATGCTTTGCTTTCGTCATTCAAAGTGCAAAAATAATTTCCATTTTTGGAAACCAACTGCCAGTTGTTCCACCTACAGTAAACATATACCCTGTGGTTCTCCTCCTTTTATCTCTATTGCCTGCCAAATTTTCATCAACATATCCCTGTAGAGCAATGTTTGAACCACCAAAGCATAATGCTTGATTTTTGGTACCTCTTAAATACCTGAGAATCCATTTCACTGCCATCAAATGTCTTTTCCCTAGATTTTTTATTTACCTACTTACAACTCCCATTGCATGTGTAATATCATGCCTTGTGTAAAACATTGCATACATTAAGCTTCCAACAGTTGATGCATATGGAACTTTAGACATATATTACATATGTTCTTGAGTCTTGGGACACATCTCCTTCCTTAATTTGAAATGGCTAGCCAAAGGTGTAGTAACTGGTTTTGTATTCTTCATATTAAACCTTGCCAACACCTTTTGTATGTTCTCACTCTGAGACAATGTTAATTTGTGATTTTTCCCATCTCTAGTTAATCTCATACCAAGGATTTGTTTCGCAAAACCCAATTCCTTCATTGCAAATGAATTTTCCAATTTTCCTTTGAGCACATTTATTTCTTGCTTGTTAAACCCTGCAACAAGCATGTCATCTACATACAATAATAATATAATATGGTTGTCATAACTTTTCCTTTTGAGATAAACACAATGATTAGAGTGACATCTAGTATAACCTTGTTCATACATAAACCTGTCAAATTTTAGATACCACTACCTTGGAGCCTGTTTTAGGTCATACAAACTCTTCTTCAACCTACATACTCATTTCTACTTCCCTTTGACCTAATACCCTTATGGCTTATGCATATAGATCTCTTTCTCCAAATCGCCAATGGAGAAAAGTTATCTTTACATCTAACTACTCAAGATGCAAATCTCCTCTTGCTACTAGACTTAAACTAGTTTTTATTGAAGTCATTTTAACAAATAGGAGAAAATATTTCATTAAAGTCTATAACTTTCTTTTGTGCCCACCCCTTCACCACAATTCTAGATTTATACTTTTTTCTACCTCCATATTCTTCCTTCAACCTATAAACCATTTATTCTGCAATATTTTTTTACTTGCAAGTAAGCTAACTAAGTCCCAAGTCTGTTATGTACCAATGTGTCCATATATTCTTTCATGGATAGATCACACTTCTTCCTGGTTTCTACCTGCATTACTTCATAACATTTTGGTTCAACAGAATCAGTCAACAATACATAATATAATGAAGGAGAGTAGCATTCAGGGGGTCTGCTTATCCTAGTAGATCTTCTGATACCACTTTCAAGTCTTTGAGGTGCCTATTGTTGTTGTGATAGTTTTTGTTCTTGTGGATATTGATCATTATGATTTTTAGGCACCTTTATCTTTTTAGTGATCTCATCAAGCATTGTGTATTCTCCATTTTCTTTTTCCTGTTTATTTTCCTACATAATATCCTTATACAAGACATTTCCATTGAATATGACATCTCTTCTCCTAATGATTTGTGTTTTTCATAATCATATAAGCGATAAACAAAATTGTTAACACCATATCCAATAAAGGTACATTTCTTTGATTTTTCCTTAAGCTTTCTTCTATTTTCTTTATTAATGTGGACATAGGCTTCACAACCGAAAGTCTTTAAAAATTAGTAGTTTTCATTTTTATCTATCCATGCCTCTTCTAAAATACCACCATCCAAAGAACTTGAGGGCCCTTTGTTTATTATATAGACAACACTATCTATAACATCTTCCCAAAATTGTAAAAGAAATCCTACATGTAATCTCAGGCACCTTGTACACTCCATCATTGTCCTATTCATCCTTTCTAACACACCATTTTCCTATGGTGTTCTTCGAACTATATTCTCTCTGCAAATTCCATGCTTTGAACATTACTTATCAAAATCTTTGCTGCAACGTTATCCTCCATTTTCTTATATGAAACACTTCAAATTCTTTCATGTCTCATTCTTAGCCAAAGCTTTCCATTTCTTGAAAGTATCAAATACATCAGATTTGTTCTAAATATAATAAATCTAAGTTTTCCTAGTTGCATCATCAGTAAAAGTAACATAATAGTGAGATCCATAGAGAGATGATACTTGAGAAGGTTCCCATAGATATGTAAGCACAAGCTCTAATTTTTCACTTTTTTTTTATTTCCCAACTCTCGGAAATCTGACTCTCTTCTATTTTCCAGAAACACAATTCTCATAGAAATCCAAATCGACATGCTTCAAACCTAGCAACAAATTTCTCGAGTGAAAAAATTATATCCCATTCTCACTCATGTGCCTGAGCCTATGATGACATAATGTTGTATTTGCTCATATGGAAGTTAAAACATTAACAAAATTAGAAATAGCATTACATAAATATAATGTACCAACCTTTTCTCTTTTGTTTATTAACAGGGCTCCTTTAGTGACATTCCAAAGTTTATTTGTAAAAGTAGTCACACGACCTTCACCACCTAACTCCCTTAATGAAATTAGTTTTTCTTTAGATCTGGAACTGTCTTACCTCCTTTAATAGTCATTAGTTTCCATTCTATTATTTTATAAAAACCTTACCCATTCCAATGATTTCACACAGTTTATCATCACCTAGACGAACCTGTCCAAAATCTCCTAGAACATAATCATGAAAATGTTTCCTATAAGTTGTGGCATGGAATAAGGCCCTTGAATCTGCCACCCATGCATCAGTAATATTTTCCAGTGAAAGAATCAAAGCATCTTGCAACACATCACCTGTCACATTCACTTCATTATTTTTTTCTTGTTGTGTGTCTTCTCTTTTTCCCTTCTGAGACTTACAATATTTCTTCAGGTTTCCTTTCTTCCCGCATTTCCAGCACACTATCCCCGCTATCAACTTGGATATTCCTTTCCTTGACTTACTGAGATATGATGTGCTCTTTCCTCTTTCCATTTCTCTTCCCCTAGTCTGTGCAGTGAAAGAATTACCTAATGTCTCATCATATCTTTTTCGTTGCATTTCCTCGCTAAGGATGACACTGACAACATCATTAAACTTTAAATTACTAGATTTAGAGACAGAGTTACTAATGGCCATAAATAAACCATTTCAACTTTCTCACAATGAGCATAGAAATAATAGAACCCTAACTTCATCATCAAAATTTACCCCTACAGAACTTAATTGACTAGTAACTGTATTAAATTCATTTAAATGATCAATAACAGATCCAGCTTTTGGCATATTCATATTAAATAAACTCTTCCTAATAAATACCTTGTTTGAGGCTGAGGGTTTTTCATGGGCCAATTCCGTCATTAAGCCCTTTGTTATCATTTCCTTTGAAGTATCAAATGCTACTGATGCCACCAGGCACAACCATATTGTTTCAAGTGGCTTTGTGTCGAGAATATCCCATTCTGCGTCTGTCATACTCGTCAGCTTATTTATTTTTTCACCATCGCTCCCATTCGAACCCTTCTCTTCTGTGATTTTATTAGAGAAATAGACCTTCAACTCTGATACCATTTATTAGAAAATTATATATTACAGAGCAATGGAACACATAAAATATTGCAGGAACACAAACATAGAAAACAAATAAAACAAGAGAGACACATATATACATGGTTCACCCAATTTGGGCTATGTCCAAGGAGAAACAACCAGTCCTTCCTTTATATTATCTAGAAAAATGAAGAGATAAAACCTTCATCAAGTCCTCTCTAATTTCCTCTTCACTCTCACACAATTTCCTCTCTCTTTCTCGCCCATAATGTATATAGACATAGTCGCAATACGATTCTCTCATATAAATCGAGGGATTTCCTTCTAGGGAAAAAAACACTAAAGTAAAGATAACTTCTACTATCATAACAACCTGCTAATGAATGGCTCCAACTAAATTACAATATTTTGCAAGGTAATTTTTCATCTATTTTTAGCTTTGTGGGTGTTTCCTCTATGACGACGATTAAATGAGCGATTTTGTCACCTCGTTAGGAACTGGGGTCCAACATGGTGATACCTATGAATAAACAAGAATATAAGGCTCCACACCCAAGAAAAATCCAACAAAAAACATGCGAGTTATGATCCCTAATCACCACTTGGAACAATCTCGGAAATTTATGAAAGATCATGTAATAATCTATAAATTTACGAGAATTTGGCCCAAATAATTAGATATTCTCCATTGGATCCAGCTCGAATGGCAGCAAAAATCTCAATGTGACCTACACCTCCAAGTAAAAGGCGTCTTCACAGTGATCTTTGAGTATCTACAAGTCCGCAAGAAAATTTTGGATAATGGGTCATATTTCATGAACAACACAGGGTTATTCATTAGGCACTAGGAACCCTGTTACAATCTAGAGAAGGAACAATTCTTAGATATACCCATCTGGATCTAAATTTACTCTCTACTAGAGGATTTTAGGGAGATGGACATCCTAGAATTGATTTGCAATTCCATATGAAACTTTGTTCAAGTCTCAAAGATCACTAGATGTCGATGATTCTCTTCCTATGCCAGGATTTCTGTTTACGTGAACATCTCACAACCCCTCCTAGATTCAATGCAAATTGAGTATAAGGATGATTCTTGTCTCAACCATTGGACTATGAGCATAAAATTTGTCATAAATATGGATACTTGTTTTTCAACTTCCCTCAACGGTCGTAAGAGACAACTATTCCGGTTGATCCCTCCTTTGATGGCTTCTTGGAAGTTCTTTGGCAACACCCTCCAACCATCAAAGGTCCCCCTTGTCAGGCTCCACTGCCCCCTACTCTGATAGCCCCAAGCTCTCCTTGTGGGAACTTATTTTCTCTCCTCATGGATCTAGGTGAAAAGATCAACCAAAAGCACCTGTAGCTATGTCTCCATCTCAAGCAACACAAGAGGTGGAGGCGGGTCTTGAAAATCCTAAAAACAAACAACCAAGCAAATGAAAAACACCAGAAGAGCTATCCACATGCAAGGAAATCAAGCAAATTCTTTCCCAAGTCCAAAAAACCCTTGAGAATGAGGACAAAATGGATCAACTCAACTCCAATGAAAGTTTTATGGTAGTTTTCCTGTGAAACTAGGAAAAAGATGGATGGGCAGAAATCCATCAATATTTGATAGATCAATTCCATATGATCTATAAAGATTGGGAACAACATCAAGCCTCTAAACAATCCCCTTCCCAAATGGATTTGGCTATATGAGAAGAAAAACTACCCACCAGGAAAGGTTAATCCAACTCGAGATCCAGGAAGAAAGGTAGAGGACCCAACAGTGAAGTGATCAAAGTAACATGGTTTATCCTAGTTAACTGATGACAAGCAATCGTCCTCACGGAATACTACCAACACTCTCAAACCACCCCTCCTCAATGAAGGTGGTCTCGTGGATCATAAGAGGCCTCAACTCAAAGGGTAATTTGAGGTAATTAAAGGAACAAATTCAATAGGTTAAACCAGACATCTTAGTCATGTCGGAAACTAAGGTAACACAGGATAAACTTAATGAAATCAAAAGCACTGGATCCAAGGGGTAATGTAGGGGGCTTGGGAATCCTTTGGGACTCCAAATATATCTCTTTTGGTAACTAGATTGCCTACCCAAATACCCTTTCAAGTCAATTTGAATGTATTGGTTCTGTGGAAAAGGTTTGATTAACAAGGGTTTATGGTCCTACTCTATCAGGGACAAAGGCCACCTTTCTTAGTAGTTTCGACAACTAAAGGAGATTTTGGGAAAAACCAGTTGCATTCTAGTAGGGGACCTCAATTTGATCAAGGATTTGGGTGAGAAGAAAGGAGGAGTCAAGTGGATGAATCTGATCTCCATTTCCTTTCAGTATACTATTCAAGATCTTGGAGTAGAAGACATTGATTTTATTAATGGTTCTTTCATATGGAATAATCAACAGGGAAGTAAGCACTAGAGCGCCTCTCGTTTGGATCATTCTTTATTTCAAATAAAACCCTACAACAAGAATTGTTTCTTTAAGTTTTGATCCTCCCCTACATGGGATCAGATCATTGGCCCCATTTCTTGGAAATTGACCTGAGGATGGCACTGAGGAACCAGCGAGGAACCAACATTTTCGTTTGAAATTTTTATGGCTCGAAAAACCAAATTTCATTTCTAAGCTAGAAGACTGGTGGAAGGGTATTAGTGTGTTTGGGATCAATCAAATGGAGACTTTCTAGTTGAAATTGAAGGCACTAAAAGGAAGGATTAAAGAATCGACTCGGTCATATTTCAGTAAAATTCATTATGAAAAGTGAAACCTGGAGGAAGAAATGTGGTCAATCTAGTAGTGGATAATTTTAGAAGGTAGGACTGAAACCCTCATTGTTCAGGAGGGTGAGTTCCTCAATGACCTGGAGAAATGAAGAAAACAAGAATAAATTTTTTGGAGGAACAAATCAAGAGTTCAATGGGTCAAAGAAGGTGAGTGTAACATGAAATTATTTCATAGGACTATGTTAAAACATAAACAGTTTCATAGGATTTTCTCCCTCAATGGATCGAACGGTCAGTGGCTTTTTCAACATGAGGATACTTCTGAGGAGTTGATCACCTATTTCTAGACTTTGTTCATAGAGCCCTAAGAGGATGAGAGTGAGTCCAACTCGAGAATCAAGCAATGTATTCCCCAATTAATATAGGAAGATCGAAATGAGGATATCATGTGGGAGATCTCCTATGTGGAGGTTGAAGAGGTCGTTTATGCATTCCCCTTAAACAGAGCTCCAAGCCTAGATGGATTCACCTATGAATTCTTCAAAGTGGGCTAGCACTTTGAAGGTACTGAAATCCATAAGTTGGCATAGGATACTCATCATTCCCAAAGAATATGGTCGAGCCTGAATGCAACATTTCTCACGCTTATCCCTATGAAAGGATCTGCACTGGATCTAAATGGGTTTTGAACAATTTTCCTATGCAATGTTCTTTACAAAATTATTTTATGAATTTTAGTCATGGGACACAAACCCCTACTGAAAATGATTATCAATCCATAACAGTCGGGCATTGTGAAGGGTTGGAAAATTATGGATGGTATTATTGTGGCTCATGAGGTAGTTTACTCTTTATCCTAATCCAAATGTCTAGGTATGCTCATTAAAATTTACCTCTCTAAGGCTTATGATCACTTGAATTGGAACTATATCATGTCTATTCTAGATGAATTTGGATTCTCTCCCTCCTGGATCAGATAGATCAAACCAGTTATTTAAACTCATTTCTATTCTATCGTAGTCAATGGTGCGTCTTCTCACACCTTCCAAGTTTCCAGGGGTTTGAGATAATGGATAACATGACAACTGCAATGCAGCCATCTTCCGAAAGGTATGTTCTCTCTCAAAAAAGATAATTCTATTATGTTTTCCTCTACAGACACAAATCCTGATCCTTTATGGAAAAGCATCTGGTATCCCAAACTATGGCCAAAAGTATTTTTTTCTTTCTCTGGTTAATTAAGCATGGACAACTTCTTACGTGGGACATGTTTCTTTGTCATATGCTAATTGCAGTAGTCAAGGTGAGACTACCTGCATTTTGCTATTGATGTACTTCTTTTTTGATGAATGAATAGAACTTTGACTTACAAAAAAAAAATCTTTGAAAAAATTGTTTCGGTGAACCCTTCATCCATCATAAGGAACAAGAAACATAAGTCAAGAAAATAAGACCAAACTTTTTAAAATACAATAGTGTCAAGCCAGACGTTAGGGAGTAAATGTTGGAACATTTTGAAATTAAAAAAAAGATAAGGAATAACATAGAATAATTTTATATATTTATTATTAATAATCACATTAATTATAGCTATTAGAATAAAACCAAAATCTTAGCATAAAGACCACCAAGATAACTACATAGGATGCGGCCTTATTAGTTTAATATTAAATATCTAATAAGGCTAACTAATACTATTAATAATAGTTAATTTACTATTAAAAATAATTATATTTGAGAGATTTTTGAGATAAAATTATATGGAGATAAAATTCTCAATTTCATTAAAACTTTCTCCAAACAGGACAAGCTTTCCATTCACAGAAAAGAACCTCCAATAAGTTAGAAATGGAGGAGGATCGTAAGGAATAGGGGCTGTCCTTTCCGAGGTCTTCTCCATAGGGTCGTATATTGTTATTCCATAAACAAAGAGATTGAGAATGTCTTGAATAAGACATATCAAATGTTGGCTCGTGCCATAGGTCTTTTTGTCCTCATAGAACCGGGGACTACACATCATTTCCTTCCAGCTTCTGCACACATCCTTCAACTCATCGTGTGATATGTAAGTAGCGCGCAACAACACTTGCCGTTGGACATCAGTAGGAATATTCATAAAATCTTCCATTATTGGCAATGATGAGAGATTCGGTAAATGAATGTTGCTTAGAAATTGAGTGTTACCTCAGAAATCCCCTTTTGTCTCTTGCATGCGTATTTTGAGATACAATTCTTTCTATTAACACGCTTTTGTCTCTTGGTTGCTTATATTGAGTTATAATTCTTTCTATTAATACATTAAGCAGTTGACCGTGAGGTGAATTATTGGCCGACTTTAATGGATGAATACCATTTTCGTTTTTCCCTAAAACTTAGAAATGTCCATCCATATTAATTTGCTTATAATTCATAATTAAAATAATCATATTTCTATGTATGAGTATTTATGATGAATATTAAATTTTCAAATTTTAAAAATTATTAATTGTAATTTGGTTACTGAAAAAAGAAGTTGTGCTATATGTTTTGAGATATAAATTATGTAAAATACTTTCAAATTATTTAACATTTTGAGTGGATGTTATATTTATTATTTGGCATAATATAAGTTAAAGTAATATAAATTACAAATATAAAAAGTAAGGAAGCAAAACCAGAGAGAGGAGAAAAAAGATCAACAAGGCATCATCAATATTTTGAAATTGACATTTAACATGGATTTAACTAAATTTATTCGTTTTCAGCCTTTTTAATATCACAAATACTATAAATTCTATTAAACCTAGTCTTTTTATGATTTGAAATCTCCAATACCAGGTTTCACTATGAATTAGGTGATCTTATTTTAATAATTTAGTTTTTGTTCTTTATGTTAGTTCTCTGTGTAATATAAGCAACAATTTCATATTAACTATTAAAAAAGGTACATTCTTGTGACTATTGGCCAATCATTAGGAAAACCACAACAATAACATACCACAAGCATAGAGTTTTTTTTCCATATTACTATATTGATATGGTAATGAAATAATATAGCAAAAACATTCTAATGTAAAGTTACTGTATAATCTATACCTATAATTAACATGAGAAGGATATTTTTTCTAGTTAAGATAAACAAATATTATTGACCTAAACATATATGAAGGAGAGTCCCTAGGTATTTCTTATGGATTCTCATTCTCCTCTACTAAAGTTGGGAATACCACGTCAACAATCTTCTCAACTAGAGAGGCACTTTGTTATTTAATTTCCTTATTTATAGCTAGATGACATCAACACGTATGAATATTTCTTATTATCCTTCACTTCTCTCCAAAAGCACCTTACCCACATTGGCTTCATATGCTAGTAGAGGCTGACACTATGAACATATATCATATGATTGATGTAGATATTTGTTGTATCTGAAACCCAATCTCTCACATCCTCCTGAATCTCTTCATCTTGGAGAAAATTTCTCTCAATCTCGTTTGGTTTAGTAATATTTATTTTGTTCTTATGCATTTTGCTTAACGCTAATCCATGGTTTCGCATGACTTCCATGATGACCTCAATGACATCGGCTTCTTCCGGGATGAGCATCCTAAATGGTAAATAAGATCCATCGAACTTTTGGGAAAAAATTAACCCTCAGTTTACTTGAACATATAAGATTCAAATGGAGGGGACAAGGCATGAAAACGTATTTGATAAACAAATTGATGGGGGAAGTACATGCAAGGGAAAATATTACCTCTTGCAAACAAAAATTAAAACATCCAAAAGCAAAACTACATAAAAAAAATACAAGAAATGGCAAATGTAACCAATATACCGTTGTTATAGAAGGCATGGGATGGTGAAGTGAGGTGCTAAGCCGAAATGTGCATCCACATCCATGTATCTTATGGTTCAGCAAGGTAGCGAGGGTCGCTTTCCATAATGAGTAGAATTAGGAGTTAATAGCATCCGTAGAGAGACAAAGCCTCCATATCTCCCTATTATTATCTTCACGTGTTATGGGGATTATGGTTTAAGGCCATCTATCCATACCTAGAGAGGGGTGTGGAGGACTACCAATAGTGTTATACCACCAATACATGTGTCATTGAAATATAACACCCCAACCCCATTAGAAATAGATGAAGAAATATGCAATGCAACATAGAATAAGTCGATAGATCAAACTACGCAAATGTCCATGATCATTAGAAAACCGTGAAATCATTTACAATATAACTTAGCTGAGCCTAATAGGCATGCATAAAATACTATACCAATGAATTGTAACACAAAGATACATCGCCAGTATTTGGGATATGTATTTCGCTTCACCATGAGAATAACACACATTTGTCTGATTATTAAAAACAAAATATAACATTATCCCCATGCCAAAAAATGTCGATAGACACATTGTTATAACACATAACAACATCAATTACATTCACAATGTAACATTTTCATATATAGGTGGATATACATTATACTTATATGATAATCTTAATGGCTGGAAACCAGGGGAGGGCTTCTACCCTCCACCCAACTGTAGGCCAATTGCACTACAGTGTTTCTTTAGTCATCAAAAACAAATCGAGTGTATCCACTGCAAACTAGGGATCCAAAAAACACATAAATTATACTTGCTCAACCTAACAGGGCTCCAAAATACTCTACATATCTACCTATTTCTTCCTTTGACTATGATGCACCTTGTGCCTCTAGTCTAGCATCAACCTCGTCCAGTGGTTTTCCTTCACTCTCTAAGATTTAATGGTAAACCCTTGTATCTGTATCCCAACATACAAGAACCCAAAACCCACAACTCTATTTCAAATTTCCTACTCAAGCAATTGACGGTTATTTCGTGGGGTATTGCTTCTCTTTTCCATAGTTAGTAGTGCACTCTCTCTATGTTGTTGTGTGAAGAACACCCTAATCATTATCCATTATTTATTGAATGTTTTCTCCCACCGACCCCTTCGCAAGGCCCTTGCATTTTGTCTGCACAATGCAACCAATGACGTATGATAATGGGGTCATGGGCTTGTCATCCATTTAGGAATCCCGTACGCAATCTCCCTTCCTACTGTGCATGCCATTAAAATTCAATCATAGGGTTTGTGGCCGTTAATGGATAGCCTTCACTTGTCAACTTTCTATGCAACTCCTCCTCAAAACCCTATATCCATGCCCACTCCTCTTAGTGATTCATTGTGTTTAAATTTCCACAATTAATTACATGAATTACAATTCATAATAAAAATCATGAAATTGATTACAGTGTTGAAAAGTGTAACTAGGTTCGGTCTTCAAGATCACATGTAATTATGATTTTATTTAAAATATGTAAAGAAGGAAAATAAAATTATTTTGGTGCTTGACTAATGGGTTTCATGAGCAAGATATTTTACTTTTAGTTAAGTCTCCCATTGAGAGCATTTAGGGATTTTTTTCATCTAGTCATAAAAGTATATAAAGTCATTGTCGTGTATTCAAGGCATGTTACACGTTGTAAAATTCAATTTTGTTTTTGTATGCAACCCTCCAAGACCTTTTCCCCAGTCCTCACTCAATTCAGCCTATAATGAAAGGGAAAATTCTAGAGAGATAAATTCTGCCTACTCCAGTGATCATGTCAGCCTAATATTCATGGACAAACAACCATATATAGCAGTGGTTGACCTCATTTGGAGGAAAAAAATTTGGTAAAGAAATTATGGGATAATCAATTGTGAAATTCATCCTAGAAGGAGCCTTAACATCAATGAAGGAAGAAGACAAGATAGTGAAGGAAGTGACAAAATTGTGGGAATTTTGTGGGCTAATCTACCCTCACACTTGTGAATATTACATATATAAATCATGCTAAAGGTTTCAATAATATAAGGGTCATCCATATTGGGTGAATACTTCACTGAAGGAAGCCGAGTAGAAGAGAAAGAAATCTCCCTCCAAAAGTAGACCATTCAAGGATGAAACAATTGATCAATGGTTTCTGTTTTGAAGCAAAATGTTGCAGACCTGCAAGAAGGGGCCAAAATTCTAAAGGAATCCAAGAAGAAGAGGAAGAAGTAGAGCTTTTAGCTAAGGGTAAAGAGGAGTTGTCTGATTTGGCCTGGGAAGGGCTCTAGTTTCAAGGGTCTTTGTCATGGTCTTCGTATTCATACATTTAAGGTTCTATAAGAAGAATTTGTTTGGGTTTTCCTAACAGAGACTGAGAGGTTTTTCCCATGGCTAACAACCTATATATTGTGTCTCTTGTCTCTTTATTATTCATGAATTTATAATTGTATTTATGAAAATAACACAATAACAACATAAGAAATAGAATGTCATAACCAAGAAGTGAAAGAACTCTCTTAGGAAATTATCAAAGTAGAGAAATCACCTAACTATTGATGCCCTAAATTTCTCAACATGGTATGAGAGCTAAGGTGAAAAAGTCAAGAAGAGGCATCTAATCAAACAGAGGCATCAAAGTTTTTCGAAGGATATCAAAGCACAATTTCAAGATATACATCATAACATAGATCAAGGAAATCTACTTCAGAAAAAGTCTTGGGATAGTAATCAATGAGGAAGAAAAAAAATACCAAAAACCCTAGAACAATTTCCGAGATCATCTCTCAACCATCACCTAAGGAGTGGAAGCTTTTTCAAAAGACCTAAGAAGGCTAGATCAAATAAAATTGTCATCGTCTTTGAATGGGTTTTGGAAGGAATCTCTCTGTCATTAAAGCACAACTTTAATCTTTGAAGAAATCCATCGAAGTGTTCTCTCTCCAAAGTGGATCAAGGAATACTCTTGTAGAAAGAATCTATCAAGAAGTAGTCTTCTGCTATCTAAATCGAGGGATTTCCTTCTAGGGCAAAAAACACTAAAGTAAACATAACTTCTACTGTCATAACACCCTGCTAATGAATGGCTCAGACTAAATTACAATATTTTGCAAGGTAATTTTTCATCTATTTCTAGCTTCGGGGGTGTTTCCTCTATGACGACGATTAAATGAGCGATGTTGTCGCCTCGTTAGGAACTGGGGTCCAACATGGTGATACCTATGAATAAACAAGATTATAAGGCTCCACACCCAAGACAAATCCAACAAAAAACCTGCGAGTTATGATCCCTAATCACCACTTGGAACAATCTCGGAAATTTATGAAAGATCATGTAATAATCTATAAATTTACAAGAATTTGGCCCAAAGAATTAGATATTCTCCACTGGATCCAGCTCGAATGGCAGCAAAAAGCTCAATTTGACCTACACCTCCAAGTAAAAGGCTTCTTCACAGTGATCTTTGAGTATCTAGAAGTCCACAAGAAAATTTTGGATAATGGGTCATATTTCATGAACAACACAGGGTTATTCATTAGGCACTAGGAACCCTGTTACAATCTAGAGAAGGAACAATTCTTAGCTATACCCATATGGATCTAAATTTACTCTCTACTAGAGGATTTTTGGGAGATGGACATCCTAGAATTGATTTGCAATTCCATATGAAACTTTGTTCAAGTCTCAAAGATCACTAGATGTTGACGGTTCTCTTCCTATGCCAGGATTTCTGTTTACGTGAACATCTCACAACCCCTCCTAGATTCAATGCAAATTGAGTATAAGGATGAATTCTTGTCTCAACCACTGGACTATGAGCGTAAAATTTGTCATAAATATGGATACTTGTTTTGCAACTTCCCTCAACGGTCGTAAGAGACAACTACTCCGGTTGATCCCTCCTTTGATGGCTTCTTAGAAGTTCTTTGGCAACACCCTCCAACCATCAAAGGTCCCCCTTGTCAGGCTCCACTGCCCCCTACTCTGATAGCCCCAAGCTCTCCTTGTGGGAACTGCTTTTCTCTCCTCATGGATCTAGGTGAAAAGATCAACCAAAAGCACCTGTAGCTATGTCTCCATCTCAAGCAACGCAAGAGGTGGAGGCGGGTCTTGAAAATCCTAAAAACAAACAACCAAGCAAATGAAAAACACCAGAAGAGCTATCCACATGCAAGGAAATCAAGCAATTTCTTTCCCAAGTCCAAAAAACCCTTGAGAATGAGGACAAAATGGATCAACTCAACTCCAATGAAAGTTTTATGGTAGCTTTCCTGTGAAACTAGGCAAAAGATGGATGGGCAGAAATCCATCAATATTTGATAGATCAATTCCATATGATCTATAAAGATTGGGAACAACGTCAAGCCTCTACAGAATCCCCTTCCCAAATGGATTTGGCTATATGAGAAGAAAAACTGCCCACCAGGCAAGGTTAATCCAACTCGAGATCTAGGAAGAAAGGTAGAGGACCCAACAGTGAAGTGATCAAAGTAACAGGGTTTATCCTAGTTAACTGATGACAAGAAATTGTCCTCACGGAATACTGCCAGCACTCTCAAACCACCCCTCCTCAATGAAGGTGGTCTCGTGGAACATAAGAGGCCTCAACTCAAAGGGTAATTTGAGGTAATTAAAGGAACAAATTCAATAGGATAAACCAGACATCTTAGTCATGTGGGAAACTAAGGTAACACAAGATAAACTTAGTGAAATCAAAAGCACTGGATCCAAGGGGTAATGTAGGGGGCTTGGGAATCCTTTGGGACTCCAAATATATCTCTTTTGGTAACTAGATTGCCTACCCAAATACCCTTTCTAGTCAATTTGAATGTATTGGTTCTGTGGAAAAGGTTTGATTAACAAGGGTTTATGGTCCTACTCTATCAGGGACAAAGGCCACCTTTCTTAGTAGTTTCGACAACTGAAGGAGATTTTGGGAAAAAACAGTTGGATTCTGGTAGGGGACCTCAATTTGATCAAGGATTTGGGTGAGAAGAAAGGGGGAGTCAAGTGGATGAATCTGATCTCCATTTCCTTTCAGTATACTATTCAAGATCTTGGAGTAGAAGACATTGATTTTATTAATGGTTCTTTCATATGGAATAATCGACAGGGAAGTAAGCACAAGAGCGCCTCTCGTTTGGATCATTCTTTATTTCAAATAAAACCCTACAACAAGAATTGTTTCTTTAATTTTTGATCCTACCCTACATGGGATTAGATCATTGGACCATTTTCTTGGAAATTGACCTGAGGATGGCAGTGAGGAACCAGCGAGGAACCAACCTTTTCATTCCAAATTTTTATGGCTCGAAAAACCAAATTTCATTTCTAAGCTAGAAGACTGGTGGAAGGGTATTAGTGTGTTTGGGAGCAATCAAATGGAGACTTTCTAGTTGAATTTGAAGGCACTAAAAGGAAGGATTAAAGAATCAACTCGGTCATATTTCAGTAAAATTCATTATGAAAAGTGAAACCTGGAGGAAGAAATGTGGTCAATCTAGTAGTGGATAATTTTAGAAGGTAGGATTGAAACCCTCATTGTTCAGGAGGGTGAGTTCCTCAATGACTTGGAGAAATGAAGAAAACAAGAATAAATTCTTTGGAGGAACAAATCAAGAGTTCAATGGGTCAAAGAAGGTGAGCGTAACATGAAATTATTTCATAGGACTATGTTAAAACATAAACAGTTTCATAGGATTTTCTCCCTCAATGGATCGAACGGTCAGTGGCTTTTTCAACATGAGGATACTTCTGAGGAGTTGATCACCTATTTCTAGACTTTGTTCATAGAGCCCTAAGAGGATGAGAGTGAGTCCAACTCGAGAATCAAGCAATGTATTCCCCAATTAATATAGGAAGATCGAAATGAGGATATCATGTGGGAGATCTCCTATGTGGAGGTTGAAGAGGTCGTTTATGCATTCCCCTTAAACAGAGCTCCAAGCCTAGATGGATTCACCTATGAATTCTTCAAAGTGGGCTAGCACTTTGAAGGTACTGAAATCCATAAGTTGGCATAGGATACTCATCATTCCCAAAGAATATGGTCGAGCCTGAATGCAACATTTCTCACGCTTATCCCTATGAAAGGATCTGCACTGGATCTAAATGGGTTTTGAACAATTTTCCTATGCAATGTTCCTTACAAAATTATTTTAGGAATTTTAGTCATAGGACACAAACCCCTACTGAAAATGATTATCAATCCATAACAGTCGGGCATTGTGAAGGGTTGGCAAATTATGGATGGTATTATTGTGGCTCATGAGGTAGTTTACTCTTTATCCTAATCCAAATCTCTAGGTATGCTCATTAAAATTTACCTCTCTAAGGCTTATGATCACTTGAATTGGAACTATATCATGTCTATTCTAGATGCATTTGGATTCTCTCCCTCCTGGATCAGATAGATCAAACCAATTATTTAAACTCCTTTCTATTCTATCGTAGTCAATGGTGCGTCTTCTCACACCTTCCAAGTTTCCAGGGGTTTGAGATAATGGAGAACATGACAACTTCAATGAGGCCATCTTCCGAAAGGTATGTTCTCTCTCAAAAAAGATAATTCTATTATGTTTTCCTCTACAGACACAAATCCTGATCCTTTATGGAAAAGCATCTGGTATCCCAAACTATGGCCAAAAGTATTTTTTTCTTTCTCTGGTTAATTAAGCATGGAGAACTTCTTACGTGGGACATGTTTCTTTGTCATATGCTAATCACAGTAGTCAAGGTTGAGACTACCTGCATTTTGCTGCTGATGTACTTCTTTTTTGATGAATGAATAGAACTTTGACTTACAAAAAAAAAATCTTTGAAAAAATTGTTTCGGTGAACCCTTCATCCATCATAAGGAACAAGAAACATAAGTCAAGAAAATAAGACCAAACTTTTTAAAATACAGTAGTGTCAAGCTAGAGGTTAGGGAGTAAATGTTGGAACATTTTGAAATTAAAAAAAGATAAGGAATAACATAGAATAATTTTATATTATTAATAATCACATTAATTATAGCTATTAGAATAAAACCAAAATCTTAGCATAAAGACCACGAAGATAACTACATAGGATGCGGCCTTATTAGTTTAATATTAAATATCTAATAAGGCTAACTAATACTATTAATAATAGTTAATTTACTTTTAAAAATAATTATATTTGAGAGATTTTTCAGATAAAATTATATGGAGTATTTTTATATATAATAGGTATTTTTATATCGCTATGAAATTGTATAATCACACAAGAGGATTGTAAACTCTTTTATGGATAGAAATTACAACACTACGTAAGACACTTTACAACATTGAACCGGTGGAAAATGATTTCATAAAGTAATTATTAACATAAATAACACATGGAAAATAACTAGGATATACATATTCAAAAAAATTTATAGAGTGTAAATGCCTGATTTAATGTATCTAAATTTTAAATCCAAGTGAACTTTCCACACAAGTGAGAATGCCAACGGAGAATAAATAGCAGATAATGCAATTTCAAGCACCATCTCATAATGTTTCCATTTCAAAATGTAAAGCAAGCACAATTCATCATTAAAGCAAAACAAGTAAAAGTTATTTATGATGCTAAATATAAAACAGCGTATGAATATTAAGATCTCCAAGGACGTTACAGCGTATGCAGTTGAATATTTAGATCTCTAAGGATGCTACAGCGTATGCAGTTGAATAAGAAGCAAACTCTTGGTGTTCAATTGCACTCCACTTCCCAGTTGACAGCTGAAAGAAATAGGAGATCGGATTTCCTTCCTCTGTAACACCATTCAAAAAAATCCGGTCACGCCACGCTGCAGCACAGAACAGGCATCACTGATCACTTCTTTTGAAAGGAGCCACGTCTACACTATACGTGTCAACTCTGCGGAGCCATTCTTTGGACACAAAATCGTAGATGAAGACAACAACCTTTCATTAAAACTTTCTCCAAACAGGACAAGCTTTCCTTTCCTTAAAACAACAAATGGAGGAGGATCGTAAGGAATAGGGGCTGTCCTTTCTGAGGTCTTCTCCACAGGGTCGTATACTATTATTCCATAATCAAAGAGACTTGAAATTGAGTGAAATAAACATATCAAATGTTGAGTCGTGCCGTAGTACTTTTGGTGATCATAGAATTGGGGACTACACATCATTTCATTCTAGCTTCTGCACACACCTTTGAACTCATCATATAATCTGTAAGGAACGTGCGACAAGTCCTTGGATAACAGTAGGAATATTCATAAAATCCTTCATTACTGGCACCGATACCGGATGCCGCAAATGAATTTCTTTTATTTTATCATTTTTTTTCATTAAGATGGATCTAGGCTCAATTAATTTCTCTCTTTAAATAGGCTATATTCCACTGAATACTATGGGTCAATGACTTCTCAATACCATGTACTAATACCATGGGTCATTTTTACTTTTACTATTATTATTATTATTTTAATTGGAGTCAAAAAACCCCTAAAAAGAAATTGACTATTTTACTCAACTTTATTTTAATTATTCATTTTATTTTTCAAATTTTATTTTTATTTCATTTTTATTTTTATGTAATTGGAATGTTTACAATACATGACATTACAACATCTATATCATACTAAGATGGAAAGTGCAAAAATATTTTGAAATTATTCACATTTTGAGTGAATGTTTCATTTATCATTAAGGACAATCTAAACTAAAATAATATAAATGGATATGAAAAGTAAGAATGCAAAAGTGAAAGTGGAGATAGGAGAGAAAATGTCAAAAAAGAGATCATCAATATTTTGAAATTTTCATTTAATACGGTTTTATAGATAAGCTATTCATCTTCAATCTTTTCAAACCCCACCATTTTAGGGATTCTCCAATGCCCCCTTTCATTAGGGATAAGGTGATCTTATTTAAGAAACACTGACCTTGTTCTTTAAGTAAGTTCCTTTTTTGAAACATAGGGAACAATTTCATATCAAATAATAAAAAAGATACATTTGAGCCACTATTATCTTGCCATTACGGAAACTACACCAATAAATTAATTTGGGCAAGAATTTCATACCAAATAATAATAAAAAAGATGCATTTGCAGTAAGGAAACCACATCAATAGCATATTACAAGCATACAACTTTTGTCCATATTACTATAATGCTATTATAACACGGTGATATAATAAAAAGAGCATGATATTATATCAAGGGTTACTATATAGTCTATGTCTCCAACTAGAATGAGAAGTAGATTTACTTTTTATTAACTAAGAAACAAATATAATAAACCCAAACATTTCAACATTAAGGAGAGTCCATGGATATTTCTTATGGATTCTCATTGTGTGGAAGCATAAGGTTTGAATTATGGAAGATAGATAGAGACTCATCAGGTTTGAGAACATGGGTGTAGAGATGACCAATCCAAACTTCTTTATTTTGAGAGATATTATACTCTTTATGTCTACAATTATAATATTTTGGCCATTCTTGAAGAGCTTCTTGTGAATTCTTGTTTCTTTATGGGAAATTTAGTCTTCAGACTAGTTGGAATCCCTTAAAAGACCAAATATATTTCCCAAGAAAATCATGATTTCAACATATACTAGATATCCAAATGATATAGAATATTTCTGAGGATTTGAATAGGAATATTTGAAGCAATGTAATCAAACTTTAAGGCTTAAGGCTTGGGCTTTGGATGTTGGCATTGATTTAGACTCCATCTGTGTCTAAGAATTCAATCACAAACTGCTCTATGCTCTAATACCCAATATAAGTGTCACAAAGACATTTTTCCAAAGTGACATGAGTAGCATTCTGCCTCATCTTACTATTCCTTGTCACATTCTATAGAGAAATGAGGATTTAGTAATGTATGTTTTTGTTGTAGATTATATACATCAAATTCACTACAACAAATCCTTATGATTAGCTCCCTTATTTGCTCCCAAGGATTGTTTTAGTGTTTTTTTTCTCCAATGTTTTAAAAAATTCAGTGTTATTTATTGGGATGGCGCTATATTTTGCATTGCTTGCACCAGCCAAAACATTTAGGCGCTAAATTAGGTGATAATAGCACCGGAAATAGCGTCATAAATAGCACTAGTAATAGCGCCCGAAATATTGTTGGAAATAGTGCAATATATTTCCCGAGAAATGGTGCCAGTGATAGTGTCGGATTTAGCTCCCTTTTCGGCACCTAAATTATCGCCTTGGTTAGCTCCCTTTTTAGTGCCAAATGTGCCTAAATATTTAATTAATTGAGGTGTTGGGTATCAAGTGGATAGGGGCTTTGAGGTTATGGGATTTAGCGGTTTGTAGTAAAAAGGATGAAGGGTTAAGGGATTATAGCTTAGGATTTAAGGGATTAAGCATCGAGAGCTAAGGGATAATTAGGTGCTTATGAATTATGTAGTTGAATGGCTAATGGCTTAGGGATTCTGGGTTAAAGGATTACTGTTTAAGTCATTATTAGGGCATAAGGGTTTATGGATTAAGGGATTAGGGATTATGGCTTAAGTGTTTAAGGGTCGATGGCTTAGGGGATAGGGGATTTAGGACTTTTGTGTCAATGCAATATTTGTCGAAATTCTCTCTAAATGTCATGGAATGTCTTCTAACACCCCATCACCAATGTCATCCACCGATGTCACACGTTGAGTAGTTAATGGGGCCAATATTGAAATTTCTTCAAATTGTTCCTATATGTGCTAAAATTTGACATGGCTAGATTAGGCGCATGCGCCCTTGACGACATTCGAGGGTTTCAAGACTCAAGGATGTGTGACATCCTCACATAATATTTGAGATCGTCAACATTTGAATCAATGTTCATCAAGCAGTCTCATTTTCATCATTCTTCATTTCCATTTATGGAATCTTTGTTGAAACTCTCTTAAAATGTCATGGAACATCTTCCAACATGCCCATCACCAATGTCATTCATCGACACTACATGGTGAGCGGTGAATGGGACGAACGTTCAAATTTAGTGAGTGTGGCGATTAAGGACTATGGGTTAGTTATTAAGGTTTATAAGGGATAGGGATAAGGTTTATAAGGTTACACAATGGAGTTTATAAGGGGACTACACTAACAATATCAATAAGGGGAATACAATAAATGCTTCCTAATGGCAAAAAGTTATTCTATGAAACTCATGATGAGAATGAAAGGAATGCTAATGATGATTTCGTAGACTCTAACTTTGGATTAAATACCTGCCATGTTCCAAAGATCAATATCAGGAAGTTTGATGACAAGGATCCAGTAACATGGATACTATAGGTGGAGCAATATTTTGATCTCCATAATGTGTAACACACACAAAAGTTACACATTTCATGTTTGTATTTAGAACCCAATCAGTTTGTATGGTATTGATGGGTTTCTTCTCGTCAAACACTTGTCACTTGGTAATTTTTTATGGAGTAAATGATATAACATTAGGAGGATACAAAGAGAAAAACCTTCTTTAGCCAATTGATAAATATCAAACAAAAGGGTTCAATGGTGAAGCATATTGAGGACTTCCAAAAATTGAATATAAGGGTAAATGATATTCCAAAGGAGCATAGGATTGATGCCTTCATAGGGACTTGAAAGGATAACATCCAACGTGAGTTTCACCTTTGGAAAACTAATTCATTGGAGAAGGCATTCAGGGTGGCAAGAAATTTTGAAAGCAAAATTATGACAACAAAGAATTCTACCACCCACAACTATAAAGATGGAATTTTTGCTGCCCCTAGCCTTCCACGACCTATAAGGTTGACACCACAACAATTCGAGGAAAAAAGAGAAAAATTACTTTATTATAGTTGTGATAGAAAATACACTAAAGGTCATAAGTGTGTTGAGAGGAAATTACTTTACATAGATTGTGAAGAGGAGAATGAAAGGGAACGGGAAATGTTAAAAGAAGAGGATATACACTACGAACTAACCCCAGAGAAAGAAGAAACGAATCTGATCATATCTTGTAATTCATTGGTAGGAATTACCACCCCTCAAACTCTCAAGATAGAAGGACATATAAACCACTGGACTACGAACGTAAAATTTGTCATAAATATGGATACTTGTTCTGCGACATCCCTCAATGGTCGTAAGAGACAACTACTCCTTCATTTGATCCCTCCTTTGATGGCTTCCTGGAAGTTCTTTGGTGACACCCTCCAACCATCAAAGGCCCTCCTTGTCAGGCTCCACTGCCCCCTACTCTGATAGCCCCAAGCTCTCCATGTGGGAACTGCTTTTCTCTCCTCATGGATCTGGGTGAAAAGATCAACCAAAAGCACTTGTATCTATGTCTCCATCTCAAGCAATGCAGGAGGTGGAGGAGGGTCTTGAAAATCCTAAAAATAAACAACCAAGCAAATGAAAAACACCAGAAGAGTTATCCGCATGCAAGGAAATCAAGAAATTTCTTTCCAAAGTCCAGAAAGCCCTTGAGAATGAAGACAAAATGGATCAAATCAACTCCAATGAAAGTTTTATGGTAGCATTCTTGTGAAACTAGGCCAAAGATGGATGGGCAGAAATCCCTCAATATACACTAGATCAATTCCATATGATCTATAAAGATTGGGAACAACATCAAGCTTCTATGGAATCCCCTCCCCAAACGGATTTGGCTATATGAGAAGAAAAAATGCCCACCAGGCAAGGTTAGTCCAACTCAGGATCCAGGAAGAAAGGTAGAGGACCCAACAGTGAAGTGATCAAAGAAACAAGGTTTATCCTAGTTAACTGAGGACAAGGAATTGTCCTCACGGAATACTACCAGCACTCTCGAACCACCCCTCCTCAATGAAGGTGGTCTCGTGGAACATAAGAGGCCTCAACTCAAAGGGTAATTTGAGGTACTTAAAGGAACAAATTCCGCAGGATAAACCAGACATCTTAGTCATGTAGGAAACTAAGGTAACACAGGATAAACTTAGTGAAATCACAAGTAGAAGTTGGCTTACGACTAAGTGTATGGCACTGGATCCAAGGGTAATGCAGGAGGCTTGGGAATCCTTTGGGACTCCAAATATATCTCTTTTGGGAACTAGATTGCCCACCCAAATACACTTTCAAGTCAATTTGAATGTATCGGCTTCGTGGAGAAGGTTTGATTAACAAGGGTTTATGGTCCTACTCTGTCAGGGACAAAGGCCACCTTTCTTAGTAGTTTCGACAACTGAAGGAGATTTTGGGCAAAACTAGCTGGATTCTAGTAGGGGACCTCAATTTGATCAAGGATTTGGGTGAGAAGAAAGGAGGAGTCGGGTGGATGAATCTGATCTCCATTTCCTTTCAGTATACTATTCAAGGTCTTGGAGTAGAAGACATTGATTTTATTAATGGTTCTTTCACATGGAATAATCAACAGGGAAGTAAGCACTAGAGCACCATTCTTTTGGATCATTCTTTATTTCAAATAAAACCCTACAACGGGAATTGTTTCTTTAAGCTTCGATCCTGCCCTCCATGGGATCAGATCATTGGCCCATTTTCTTGCAAATTGACCTAAGGATGGCACTGAGGAACCACCCAGGCACCGACCTTTTCGTTTCAAATATTTATGGCTTGAAAAAACAAATTTCATTTCTAAGTTAGAAGAATGGTGGAAGGATATTAGTGTGTTTGGGTGCAATCAAATGGAGACTTTCTAGTTGAAGTTGAAGGCACTAAGAGGAAGGATTAAAAAATGGACTCGGTCATATTTTAGTAAAATTCATTATGAAAGTGAAAGTTGGAGGAATAAATGTGGTCAATCTAGTAGCAGATAATTTTAGAAGGTAGGACTAAAACCCTCATTGTTCAAGAGGGTGAGGTACTCAATGACATGGAGCAGCAAAGAAAACAAGAATAAATTCTTTGGAGGAAAAAATCAAGAGTTCAATGGGTCAAAGAAGGTGAGCGTAACATGAAATTATTTCATATGACTATGTTAAAAAATAGACAGTTTCATAAGATTTTCTCCCTCAATGGATCAGACGGTCGATGGCTTTTTCAACATGAGGATATTTCTAAGGAGTTGATCACCTATTTCTATACTCTTTTCATAGAGCTCTAAGAATATGAGTGTGAGTCCATCTTGAGAATCAAGCAATGTATTCCCCAGTTAATCTAGGAAGATCAAAATGAGGATCTCTTGTGGGAGATCTCCTACGTGGAGGTTGAAGAGGTCGTTTGTGCATTCCCCTTAAAGAAAGCCCCAAGCTTGGATGGATTCACCTATGAATTCTTCAAAGTGGGCTAGCACTTCGAAGGTACTGAAATCCATAAGTTGGTATAGGATACTCGTCGTTCCCAAAGAATATGGTTGGGCCTGGATGCAACATTTCTCACACTTATCGCTAAGAAAGGATTTGCGCTGGATCTGAAGGGGTTTTGAACAATTTTCCTATGGAATGTTCTTTACAAAATTATTTCAGGAATTTTAGTCAGGGGACACAAAACCCTACTGAAAATTATTATCAATGCAGAACAGTCGGGCATTGTAGAGGGTTGGAAAATTATGGATGGCATCATTGTGGCTCATGAGGTAGTTCACTCTTTATCCTAATCCAAATCTCTAGGTATGCTCATTAAACTTTACCTCTCTAAGGCTTATGATCACTTGAATTGGAACTATATCATGTCTATTCTAGATGCATTTGGATTCCCTCCCTCCTGGATTAGATGGATCAAACCAATTATTTAAACTCCTTTCTATTCTATCGTAGTCAATGGTGCGTCTTCTCGCACCTTCCAAGTTTTCAGGGGTCTGAGACAATGGAGAACATGACAATTGAAAGGTATGTTCTCTCTAAGAGAAGATTATTCTATTATGTTTTCCTCTACGGACACGAATCCTAATCCTTTATGGAAAAGCATCTGGTATCCCAGACTATGGCCAAAAGTATTTTTTCTTTCTCTGGTTAATTAGGCATGGAGAACTTCTTATGTGGGACATGTTTCTTTGTCATATGCTAATCACAATAGTCAAGGTTGAGACTACTTGCATTTTGCTGTTGATGTACTTCTTTTTTGATGAGTGAAAAAATCTTTGACTTACAAAAAAAAATCTTTGAAAAAAATTGTTTTGGTGAACCCTTCATCCATCATAATGAACAAGGAACATAAGTCAAGAAAATAAGACCAAACTTTTTAAAA
>APFE030513639.1:0-19283 GCA_000404065.3 Pinus taeda
CCTAACTTAGGCTTATCTAATCTATCTGCTTAGTAGATAATTCAATTAACAACTAAAGCTTGAGACTAATCATTTTTACGATGAGATTTTAATAACATTTGCTCACCAAGTACACAATTTGACCATGCATTAAAGTTTAAAGGGAAGATTACAATCACATGATTTTATATTTATACCCTTTATGTGATTGATTTCACTCAATTCTATGCTCAATCTGCATAGTTACCAAATATATATAGAAACCTTTACTCCTAACTTAGGTTTATCTAACTTATCTACCTAGTAGATAATTTGATTAACAATTAAAGCTTGAGACTAATAATTTTTACCATGGGATTTTAATAACATTTTCTCACTTAGTAGACAATTTGTCTATGCATTAATGTTTAAAGCAATTCCAATCATATAACTCTTTTCATACATCTTTCTATAGTAAGGATACGTCTTAATAATGAAAATATTCTCTCAAATAATTTCAACATTTACCAACTACTTAGATAATATTATTATAAAAATGATTTCAACATCTTCCAACTATTTAAAAAATATAATTATGTATTAAAGTTTAAAAGGTAAAAAATAATTAAATATCTATATGAATATAATGTTAGAATATGTGAATTCCATGAGGCTTTTAATTCTCTTGGGGAGGCGTCAAAGGTGGAAGTCACTTTTGGAGGAATTAAACTATACCAAGAGACATCCAAGCTTGAGGAAGTTTCGCACAATCCTATTGATAAAATCCCACCAATGGACAATAGGTTCTTCCATCCAATAGACAAGTTGGGCTAGCTCTAAGCATAGCGTAATTAAAAAAAAAATTAGATGAAATTTTGTAGAGTGATTATCATGATAAATACATTTATTATTATTATTATGGCAATGTTGTATAATATTTAAATATATTTTTATTGGAGATATAATGTTATATATATAAATTTCTTTAATTTTAAGTAAAAACTTTATATATTATATATATATATAATATATATATATATAATATATATATATATATATATACCTAGTAATGTGTTTTCATACTTTAATATGAGCTTATACGTGAATTTTAATATCATGGTATTAGACTTTTCCAACCAATGTACATATCTATTGTGTAAACTAAGGATGAATATAATGTATAATCAATTTTTACTTCACAAATTAAGATTGTGGTGTTACTTTGGACTATAAATGGATAGTCCTATGAAATTGTAATTACACATTGATTGATGGTCTAAGCAGTTAGAGTTGACTAGTCAAATTATACATCTAGATCTTCTAGCTTCATTTAAATATCAGTATTGTGCTTTTTAATAGTGGGTTTCCCTCCTAATATTCTACCTACTTTTCATTACAAATACTGTGTTTGATTTCTTATGTGATGTGATTGATTAAATTTGTGGTAATAAATTAAATAGTACATTGATGTTGTTAATTTCCCACTATTATCTGTTGTTACAACCACTTTTACTCTAATTATTATATTTCATTAGCAATATTTTAAAACAAAATAATCTTCCAATGATAAATATAAATTGTAGATAGAATAGTAAATACAAAGAAGAATAAGGGACATGAATTCACACCAAACAAGCGATTTTGTAATTTTTATATGAATATTGCTCTATCTTTCTCTTAGAATTTTTTTTTTTAAGTGTCATCTATATTCATTAAGAGCAATTTAAATTTGAATACTTTCAATTTTATCATTTCAAATTTGTTTAGTTCAATTTGGAATTATAATCTTTTTTTAAATAAATTTTTAGCCAAATACAATATATATGATGGATTTATTTTATTTGAATTTTTCGAATTCCAAATGTCCCAAATTTAGTTAACTTTAATTTAATGATAACTAAAATTTTAATTTCATCAATCATTGAAAATTTAAAGTAATATAAATAGTTTAAAAAAAGGTAGAGGTTGAGAAAGTATTAAAGTTCACCTTTACAAATATCATCAAAATTTTCAAAGAAGTGTTTCTCTTTAAATTCATTCAACAATTTTGAAGGAACTCTTATTTTCACATGTAGTGCTTCGAAAAGAAAATTAGAACCAAGGAGCATGACCTAACAAATTAGTATATTTTTTCGAGGATGTTGTGTGTTAAATCACTATTACTTAAAACTAAACTCATGAAGATTTTTATTTGGACAGAGATTGAATTTCGAAAGAAACTTTAATCACTTGTTACCGGGTTGTTGATATCATCAATTAAAAGGGCTTTGGTATCCTAGTCTACGCTCATTGTTTTTTCTCGAATTCAAAGACCAAATGTGTCGATCTTCGTTATTCAAATTTATCATACTTCTGGTAGAGTATGGTAATTTGATATTTTCAGCATCCTTGAGTTCAAAAGATTCATATTTTGACTTCAATTGATATTCTTATAATTCATCCAAAATCATTCGATGCAGGTCACTATGATCTGCTATGAAAAATAGAATGATAGAAATGTTTACTAGAGTTTGCATTGGAGGAACAATCTAATGGATTTGAGCAAAACCTAATAGAGCTATATCAATTGCAAGAAATATTGAATCTCAAATAAAGTTGGCATATGCAAATAGGGTGTCGATAAATTCCAACCTTTTAAGTAGAAAAATACTTCAAACACAAGTGCTTCCATGCAATTACATATAGATGTTTCAATAAACAACCAAATGAGGGTCTTCTTGTCAATAATTACTAAGGATAGAGATTTTTTCTATCTCTACAGTGCATTCTTTGGAAGCAACAATAAATAACCAAAAAGATAGAACCTGATACTTTGGATAGTCATGTCATGTCAATGATGCAAGTCGTGAGACTCCCCTCTTTAGCTAAGATCGAAAATTCTACTTACACCCTTTGGCAACATATGGTGGCACTTTCAGTGTGAGTTTAATGCTACTCTTTCCTAAGCTACTGCCAAAAGGGGTTTCCTTGGTGGCATTTATTGCAATTGCTAATTTAATTAATTTTCTATCAACTCTCCCACCAAAAGATTTTATTATTATTAAAAACTAATGTTTAAATAAATTAAATAAAATCATATTTTGATTCATTAACCATTAATCACTTTCCCTAATACTTAATAATTTATTATAAATATATTAATAATATAACTAATTAAATTTATTATTATAATAAATTTTTCTATTTTGAAAAAAATATTTTCCCAGATTATTATTAATACAACTAAGGGTGAAACTAGGCTAGTTTTGATGAGGGTTACATATGTAGCTATTTGCGTTCTGCGTTAAGCTTAAATATAGCTTAACGTAATAAAAAAAAATAATAAAGATAAAAAATCCATCATGAAAATAAAACGACTAATAAAATATTGTATTGAACAAGGGTTACATAGTAGCTAGTACCTACAACTTAGCTTAAATATAGCTTAATTAAACTAAAACATAATAAAGACTAAAACAAATGATAATGTATTGTTGAATGTCGTCACCAAAAATTAAAAAATATGATTAATTAATATTGTTCTCACACACATGACGCGCGCACACACACACACATAAGCTATCTTAAATTGAAAATATGGGAGAAAATGTATACTTCATGAAAATAGAAATAATAGAAAAATCAAAAAAATCAAAATATAAAAGTTACATAAAAGGGAAATAAATCTAAAAACAAAAATTTAGTACCTAACATAAATAAAAGCTAGTGAACAGTGACCTCAACCAATTACTTTACGACTAAATAAATTTAAATAATAATAAATAATAACAAAAATTGAATTCCTAATATTAAACTATGGATAAATTGAATAATTCTTTTGTCAAAAGGAAATTAATACACAAGTCAAGCAAAAATAAATCTTGGATACACATAAATAATTACATAAATAAATATTTGTATTATATCGAGTCATCATCTATTCAAAATATCATAAATTCTTTTTATATTCAAATCCTTAAAAAATAATTTTTCTTATAATATATTAAAAAAAAAAATTATATATAATCCTATACATATTTTTTTTTCTTCATATTTCAACATTCTTACATGAAAAGCAATTACCTTTAAAGTTATATATACATATTTTTTCTTTCCTATTTCAAGATTCTTACCTTAAAAGCAATTACGTTTAAAGAAATTAACTCTAATAATGGATAAGGATCGAGTAAACTCAAAGCTTTCTATATAGGTTTCCCCGAAAACTTAGCAACATAGATTTTTCAAAAAACCACGTAAAGATAAGATTGTTTTGTTGCAAATTATTATTGACATTATTATACTTGTAACTTTAATCCATGACCTATTCCATTTTCTATATTTTGAAGTATGGTATATATTTAATGCATGATATATTGCATGATCTAAATTTTTAAATATTAAATTTATTTAGAAATTCAACGCTATGTTAAAAATATTCGAGAAGAAATAGAAAGTTTTGCCTCTTTAATTGTTGACTTTTCAAGTTACAGATGTAAGAAGAAATGAGAAAAAAATTATTATTCAATTCCCCAAACGAGAAATTCTCTCCCTCCAAGAAAACGGGTCCTCTCATTTCCTTAACAAAATGAAAGTAAATGAGTCATTCAATTAGGAATACTGCGAGCAACAGATTTTGAACGGAGGAGATGAATCGAAGCATCTGCTTTTGAAACTTTTAGAAGTTATTGAAGTTGAAAATATCTATAGGCTGACAGTGACAGAATATAAAAAAAGTTGCAGAGTTCGTTGGTGATTTGAATGCTGGTGGGTACAGAATTTGAAGACGTTCATGACAATGTTGAAATGGGTAAAGGGATGAAATGGGAATAAATTGACAGAAAACTCTGGAGAAAAAGGAGGGATAATTGCAAGGTCTTAGGGTTAGGTGGTATATGGACAGATTGTCAATTTCATCGTTGTAGCACGACATCTGTGTTGCACTTTTCTTTTTTTCCTCATAATACAAAATATAATACATCATTACAAAATATAATACATCATTGATTTAATAACTTTAAAAGTAAAATTTCCCTAAAAGATCCCTATGGAGGACAGTTCAGGTGTGATTAGCTAGAGACATTGGTAATAGTTAAAAAATTGATGTATTGTTTGATTAAGTTTTTTTTATGGACATTCGGAATTTCACTTATACGGTATACCTTTTGTGTAACTGGTAAAGAAGTGATTTATATTTGTAGTGAAAGGTATTTTTATTTAACTGATTCATATTTGTATTAAAAAGTATTTTTATTTAATTGATCTGCCCTTGTATTTAAAGGTATTTTGTAGTTTTATTAAAAGGTATTTTGTAGTTTTATTAAAAGGCATTTTTATTTAATTGATTGGTAATTGTATTTAAAGATATTTTTTTATATTCAGATATGAGAGTGAAGTATAATTCATCTTTTTTAAGATAAAGTAGATAAATATTATATTTGTATAGTATGCCAGAGGATTATATTTTTATCATGTTCAATATATAAGGTGGATAGAGATGGGGAATTGAACACGTGACTTCAAATCAAAGAGTGCCTTAACGCAACACCTTTTGACAAAATTATTTGAAAATATATTAATAACCAGAATAATTTCAATGTCGATATAAAATAAATACCTCAATTTTGACTTTAATTAAAAATATATAAATTTCATATATAATAAAAAAGTAATTGAGAACAAAAATTTATATAAAACAAATTATATTTTCCACATTTGAATATTAGCGAGATGTGGTTATTTTTGAGCCTTCAAGTGAGTAATATATATATGTATATAATAATTTCTTAAATTAAATTTTGTGTTTTATATAGAATTTAAAAATATTTATTTTTGTATTTACAAATAAAAATATTTTAATCCTAGAAGAAATAAATAATAATAATAATAATAATAAGAGAATCTTGAAGTTAAAACATTTTAATTGCAATTTAAGGAAGATTTGTAATTGTTCTCATACTCAATATGAAAATGACATGTAACATATACATATACATTGTAGTGTAAATTCATTTAACTCTGGATTTATCATGTCTTCATAGGGAACAAATTTATTGAAGTACAAGAAACTCAATAAAAATGTTTGTATTTCAAAAGACTTGATCCATATTGAATAACTATTATATATATTTAGGAGAGATAGATAAAAACTATATATATAAAGAAGAAAAAAGTATATTTGTTGCTGTGAATATATATATTGAAAATTATCTTTATTTCTGAAACACACTTTACACATTTATACATCTAATATAATAAATAAATATCTATGTACTAGTTGAGTTTAACTTTTGTAGTTAGGAAAAATATGATATCCGTAGTGAAGACTAAGTATCTCAAATAATGGTTTTGACTCTTACTTATTATTGACAAGCATTGTTAGAGTTATTAAGATTGTGTTTTTTTGTTGAGAGTTTTGTTGATTGAATAGACTTGATTGTGTTTGTTTACAATATTCTTATGATATGATTTTCATCCAAAATTTTCTCATTATTCACTTAAGGCTTGTAACTTATTAAATATTATCAAGGAAGACAACCAGATACTGATAAGGTGTTGTGTCAATGCACTCAGTACTAAAAATCCATGCTTAAGGAAAGTGTGACCTACACGGAGTGGATCTTGCATTTTTTTGACACTAGGTCATGGTTACTCAAGTCATCTGAAGACTCATATTAACTAATAAACCAAAATAAAATATATCAAGAAAGATAATAATTTATTTAGTACTAACAAGTAAATAAATAAATATAGGTCAACCAAATTTATCTAACATAGTTAAAAAATAATAATTAATATCCTCTCCACTTAAAATCAAATCTTTCAAATAATACATTACACTCATAAGAACTATATCATTATAATAATTTTCCATTTTATTATTAATTATCTTTATAAAAAGTAATTATAAAAAATAGTATTATAATCCCAACCTAAAAACATTAAACCTATAACTTTTACAATAATATTTAATTGTTTATTCATGATTTTAAGATTTACATTTTTCAATTTTTTCCTATCTTTCATATTTTGCATGATTTTTTTATTTTATTTTTTAAATCCATCATTATTTTTTGAATATATTCTGAAAATCAATTTTTATATGAATTTGGTAATTTTATCTATTTTACTATTATATAACTCCTATCATCGACGTTTAGGAAAGAAATATTTTAAATTAAGAAATGCCAACAACATTTTCTTAATTCCTACTTTTTATAAACGTATATAGCATGTTATATTGCAATTTGTTTTATCATATAAGATTTTTATATTTCTATCTATTTTATAATTACACATTTACTTTAGCTCACCTCTAAAGTAACAATTATATTTTATAAGATAAAAATTTATGAATCAAAAGCATCAGCTTTGGAAACGGTAAACAATTACTTTATAAACAATTTCTTAGAAAAACAGAAATCACGGAGGAAATTTCAACCTCGGAAACAATGACATGTGTGGAATGTGGATCTCATGAGGTTTAGTGTAATGTTCCGAGATAAATGAAATTTTTTATTTTATTGTGGTAAATGATAAACTGAATTCATATTATTAAAAGAGAGTTAGGGAGGTCTGTGTTGTAAAGATAGGCATAAAAGAGAGCTAGGGAGGTATGTGCTATACAGATAGGCAGAGAGAGAAAAAGAAACAAAGACAAGGCTAAGTCTAGTGATGACCAGATAGCCAAGCATGAGGTACCAACGACTTGTTGAGGACAATGGTCCTGCAGGAGAGCTAGTGGGGAGATTCTGGTCTCGAAAGACGAATCTCAAAGTTGGGTGACAGATTGGAAGTGGGAGAAGCAGGGAAGGCCCAACTTCTGGAGAACTTGTAAGTTACACTAGTACAGGTAAGGGGAAAAAACTTATAAGAAACTCTGTAAGTGAATTAGGTAGAATAAATGTATTGTATTAAACTAATAGTTACTGTAAGTAC
Source organism: Pinus taeda (assembly GCA_000404065.3). Lineage (NCBI taxonomy): Eukaryota > Viridiplantae > Streptophyta > Pinopsida > Pinales > Pinaceae > Pinus > Pinus taeda. Next base: position 7,873 of record APFE030513639.1, read on the forward strand.
AACCCAATAACTTTCTAGTGTTATGGTGTTTTGTGTTAACTGGAAAAAAAAAGAAAAGAAAAGAAACATATTCTCTCCTTCTGTTTATTTAAAAAAAAAAAGAAAAAGAAAATGGGAGAGGAAACATTATAAACCCTCTATGCAGGCAAGCAATTTATATTTGATGTCACTGATCAGTAATAACCATATGCGGTGGATCAACAACTTGAAGAAAAATGGAGCAAGGAGCATTGAACCCTAAAGCCGCAGCCGCCTCTGTGCCCTCGGCCTCTGTTCGGCCTCGGCTCTCTGTCGCTGAAGGGGACATGCCATTCCAGATCTGGAGGTCAGAGCATTCCCCATCTCTTTTGAAACAGGTTTTATGCAGAATCCCGGAGCCGGCGCCGAACCCAGACTATGAAGCTGCTGTCGCCGCCGCTGCCTCCCTGTTCTCGCCCGCTGCTCGGCCCCTGAGCGAACCTGTGGTTGAAAGGAGGGCTTGTTTCAGGACCTACAAGAGCGAACCTGAGTTGATGCTCCAAGCGGAGGTTGAGCCGAAGGAAGGGGCGATTCTCCATGCGTTAAGCACAGGCACGAATAGCCAGGGCAGTTCTGGTTTCTCCACTGATAAGGGGCCTCTCTTCATATCAGACACCCTTCCCTTTGCTGCGTTCTCGAGCTGGAGCTACAGACGCCTTAGGCAGAAGATTTCTTCTCTACCGCTGCCTCCTTGGCGTAAAGAGTTGGGAAACTCAAAAGATTCTAGCCCCGTGCTGCTCCAGAACTCTTCTGAAAATTCCTCTGCCCCTTTTCAGGTTCAAATCGCACAAATTCTGGGCAAGACCATTCTGCAATGGGTAAACTATACAGATCTTGTGCAGAACCTCAAAGCAAATTTGGAGCACAGACTTGGGATTCCCTCAGCTCTACAGAGGCTTATTTTCCAAGGTAAACAGCTCGATGATCAGTTTCCTCTCTCTTTTTACAGCATAAAAAACAACAGCTCTTTAGTGTTTTCCTTTCGCTTGAGAGGTGGAGCTGCAGGTCAATCTTCTTCTGCTCCTCCATTCTCCTACAAAGCTGCAGTCAGCTCTGAGATACCAGCATCACCTGAACCTCCCAAACCCAAGCCTTTTCTGGTTGACAAGTTGGAGGAGGTTCCCACTGTTGAGATCTCCTACTCTGACCTTGCAGACCACACCCAAAAATTTGCTGAAAGGGCCATCATATGTAGATTCAACGGGCTCTGGCCACGCTCAAAGGATCTTTATGACTGGATCAAAGACAACTGGACTCATCGCTGCAAGGTTTATTTCTGTGCAAAAGGATACTTCATAGTGCTGTTCAATCTCACCGAGCACTACGAAAAGGCCTTAGAAGAAGGCCGTTGGTTCATGGGTACAGCAGGCCTCTTCTTAACTCCATGGTTCCCACACTTTGACCCAGCCTCAGCAGTCATCACTAAAGCGCCTGCCTGGATCAGACTTCCTAATCTCCCAATACACCTGTGGCGCACAGAAGTATACAGGCAAATAGGCAACACCTTGGGCTGCTTCTTAATGGGAGACTACATGAGGGAACAGCAAGGGCTCTATACATATGCTAGAGTATGTGTGGAGCTAGATTTAAGCAAGGGACTGCCAGAGCAAATCAATCTCAAGATCAATGACTCTGTTTGGACCCAGATTCTAGACTACGAAAACACTGCCTTCCGATGCCGCCATTGTCACCTAACAGGGCACCTGCAGAACTCCTGCCCTTCGCTGGCAGCAAAAATGAAAAAGGGCTTCTTTGCAAAAACCAAGCCCAAGCGATGGGCTCCCTGTCCTCCGCCGCCAGCCAGAAGCTCTTGCTCCCCAAGTTCGGAGGATGAGGAAAGTGATCTAGAACCGGACCAGGCGCCTCAGCCGATGGATCTGCCTACGGATTCGAAGGGACCCTCCCATGTTACAGCAATCTCCCAGAAACGCACCCATGAGACTTCCTCCTCTGATTCAGAAAAGGAGTGCTCGAAGATCGAGAATTCCAGCCTGCAAGTTGTTTTAGCTCACTCTCCCAAGGTTGGCTGGACAAAAGTCAACAAAAAGAAAGGGAAAAAACTCTGTGCTGTAGCTTCTGCCCCTGAGGGGTAAAAGCCTATTAGTCTGTCTTTTCTCTCGAGTTATTTGTTGTAACTGTGAGTTTGCTTCTTTCTTCTGGGACCGAGGTTGATGGATCCATCATTTCCGGTCTGACGGTCTCTTGCTTCTTATGATTGTACTATATTTTTCTTTTACTTAATAGATTTAGTCTTTACCGAGCAAAAAAAATAACCATATGCGGTAGTCAGACTATTCTCAAATATATAGATGGACTATATAGCGAAAGATCTATTGGAAATGAAATGTCAAAGCTCCTCTCGTATATATAAATACAAAATTGGATTACGCAAGATTCAGTATATGAAATAACAGAGGTCTGAGAATCATGGAACTTTGTAAAACCCAATGCCATAAAACAAGGATGGAAATAAGATCATCCATTATTTTTATAAAAACATAACAACTTAGACTTTTAGTGAAAATCCACCATTCAGAAGAGAAACTCCTTAATGTTAGGAACAGGTGAGGTCCTAGTCCCGTGAATATTTTCTTCATTTACCCTTACATGAAAATGCCTAAGAAAAAAAAGAGTGTTGCTGGAATCTTGAAACAGGGGTCTTGGGTCTCGGTCAAATAGACATAAAAAGTTACATGAAGGGGTAGGTAATAGCTGTTAAGATGAGCAGGACTTTATTCAACTCGTAACACAAGAAATGAAACCCTCAAACCCTTAATCAGAGTCAAACTCTCAAACAGTTAAACGAAAATAATTCTATCAGGCCTTAACATAAACTGAGAGCTGAATAAATGACACAGCTAAACAATGAAGTAGATGTCTCCAGTCGATAACGTAAAAAGAGAATTGAACAATAACACTGATAAGAGCAGAGCCAATTAGTTCTATTAAGCTGTGACAACATTGAACGACTAGATAAACAAAATCTGAGTGAGAAACCAATAATAGGAAGAGCAACTATTCTAGTTTCAATCATAATTGCCATGCATACTCCCGAAGTTGAGGACGAATAAATTATATACACATTACTTATTACTTCACATAAAAGGTTGGAAACATGAAATAAATGGAGGAGTTGCTCCAAATTCATAAGTTAACATGAGAAAGGACTTGATACAGAACTAACAAATAAATTACATGTATAGCCAGAGCGGCGCAGTAAAACCAAATGAGGAAAGAAAAGCCTCATAATCATTTAAGATTAGGTATAACAGAAGTCCTTCACAGGATTGGCCACACCAAGACCTGAAACTGGGTCATCAAATAGTCAGCTCATGCGAGCTGTAAGAATAGAACTCTTGGACAAGGGTCTCTAGACCCTAGTCTAGGCTCTAACATATATGACCAATAACAATGTGGAAATTTCCTCATACCGGTTGAAAACCCAGGATGCACTTCTGCTAGAGAGTGGCACCACTCCATCCAATGTCATTCGTGAACCCACATATATGGCAGAAGGATACCTGCAAGAAAATGTAGTAATTATGGTTAAAAAATGTAGAACTACCCTAACCTGCAAAAAGAAATGAGTTATCTATTAAGCAAATGACTGCATAACTAACGAAAGTAGACCGTATAGGAAAGAAGTCTACCATGCAATTACCTGGGAGCTAGAATCTGGTAGCAGGAATTAGGTTCCGAAGCCTCGCGTGCCCTTCTCTTAGCAACCAAACCCTGGAGCAAAGGTTGCCAAAGTCCGCAACCGAGACAACAAGCGGAGCGGATCTCAGGCTCTTCCAGGAGAGAATGGGAATGCATTTTGGCGCCAAGGGTAGAGTAAGTCGATGGGAATCAACTGCAATTGTTGGATCATCCTCCAGGTTTCGTGGCCATCGATGCATATAGGATCCCGAGGTGGCAGTTGTAGCCTGCCCATGCCACGTACTGGGGTGGGTACAGAAACATCATTGCACAATCAATGCTATTCCGTCACCAAAGCAAAGTGAATAAAGACTACAAGATTACAGTACGATCAGCCTTGATACACTTGTAGGATTCCATTAATCAAATGGATGGGATCTGTGCAACTTCTAACAGAGTCAAGTCATAGAAAACACCATGTAGAAAACACCTCGGCATTATCCAAATGTTGTGTGGAATTAAACTTATAGGTCTAGATTCTTTGCAGATTCCTTAAATATTAATTGCTATGTTGGTGTTCATATTGTTCATAAGGAATATGGAGTGTACATAAATCAAACCATATAAAAGAGTATATGTGTTGTCGAACCATATATATAAAAAAAAAAAAAAAAAAATCTGGATATACGACATTTAGCTTTATTCAAATCAAGAGAGGATATTACCAAAATATTAACAGCTACGTTGCTTCAAAGATCATACTATTCCATATCATAATGGTTTACATTCTAAATTACTTTCATGACTGAAGTATGTAGAAATTTGAATAATATAACACTTATTCACATAGATTATCTTGATTATACACTATTTGTGGAATGCATGCATAATACATAACCTCCTCTACCATTGATCATCAATTTGCGGAATTGAGAAAACAATCGCATGCGCACATTGAAACATCAATCACACATATCAACACAGCATGTAATGGGGAAAGCATACAGCTGAAAAACCCCAACTATCTGTATATTATAATGATAGAGAGCATGTAACAATACATAGTACAATACTCCTCACAAGTACTCAGTACTATCTCCACATGCTACACACAAACTAGCTCAGATCTGAACAAGTCACGGGTTCAAATTTCCTCCACCATTTGCCTGTGTCTACAGCGCAATCTAAGTTGAGAATTGATCAGATCCAAGTTCGAATTCCCTTGGCTTGTACTGCGCAATCCTCATTGGAAATCTCAATCAATAATTGTGCAAATCTCATGCACATCTATAGTCACAACTGATAGTAGTCTCACCCTTTCACCCACCTCTAACACTTGTCTCCACTAAACTGTCCATGCACTGAGTTAACTGATGTATTCTTTAGTTGATTTATGAGTTAATAATTAGTGAATGAATTAATAATTAATTCACACCACTCATCACTAGTGTATTTGTCAGTTAGACTAAATACAACCAGTTCAACTAAGTCAAATTGAACACAACTCCATCAACTCCTCAATCAACTCCTCCAAACTCAATCACTTGAGTTCTAACTGAAGTCCATCATGTAATTGCTCAACTAACCCATAGGAAAATCATATTTCCTTCTGGTAGTTGCATGTGCCACATTTGTAGCTCGAACTGAAGTGCTGCAAGAGGATAAGATAATGTTTATAGTCCAAGTATTATGAGGAGCTAATAATATTCGACTGTTCTATTTTTTGACTGGAAGTCTAAAAATAGACTCTGCCCATATGTCTAAAAATAGAGGTCCATCTATTTTTACCAAAATGACCAATCATCCATAAATATCACCCTGCAACTCATAGACCATGATCCGTATGTCTAAAAATAGACATAGTCTAAAAATAGACTTTGCGCCAAAAATAGCCTGCACGCCCACTTAGTGAAGGCGACTTCTTTTCACTAAGCTCCATCATCTTGTTGCATTTTCAACACTCCCTCCCAACAAGATATAGATTATCTGCAACCCTTATCCTGCCTCTGTGGTATTCGAATTTGCTCCTGGTGAGCGCCTTTGTCAAGATATCATCATCTTCATCCTCCGTGGGAATGCATGAAAGTAACATGATTCTTCGCTACACAAAATCTCTCATATGATGGTACCTGATGTCGATGTGCTTGGATCTATCATGAAATACTGGATTATCCAAGAGTTTAATGCAACTCTGTTTATCACAATAAATCGCAGTAGGCTCCAAGTGTGACCCGAACAACCCGACCAGGATCTTCCTCATCTATATAGCCTTGCATGTAGCCAAACTTGCTTCCATATACTTAGCCTCTGCTGAAATGAGTGCCACAGATCTCTGCTTCCTGCTGTACAAAGAAACTGTTGTCGACCTGATACTAAAGATCCCACCAGATGTGCTCTTTATGTCCGTTGGGCTCCTTGCCCAATCTGCATCCGTGAAGCCACATAGCTTCACCTCATCCTCTTGTCTGTACCACAAGCCATATCTCGATGTGCCTCTGGGATAACACAATACATGCTTGCCTGCCTTCTAGAAGAGCTTGGTTGGCTTAACCATAACTTGTGAAAGCTGGTTAACAACATAGCATATATCGGGTTGTGTATTGACAAGATACATAAGCGACCCCACCAACTGTCGATAAACAGTGGCATCCACTACCTCTGCTTAAGTAGCATCCTCCTTCCTCCAACCTCCAGGAAGAGGAGTATCAACAGGCTTGCAGCCATGCATGTTGAACTTCTCCAGTATCTCCTAGGCATACTTACCCTAGGAAGCAAATAGTCCATCACTACGCTGTCAAATTTCCAATCCCAGGAAATAATGAAGGAGGCCCAAGTCCTTCATCTCAAACTCTCTAGCAAGATCCTCCTTGCATGAAAGTATCAATAGCTCATCTCCCATCAAAATCAAATCATCTACATAAAGTATAATGATCAACAACTTACCCTCCATCACAATCTGGTATAGGTTAGGATCCGCCTCACTCTTGGGGAATCCAAGTCCAGTGAAATAACTGTCTATCCATGTGTACCAAGCACGAGGTGCTTGTTTCAACCCATACAACGTTCTCTTGAGCCTGCACACATGTGACTCGCTGCTGAAGATCTCGAAACCTTCAGGCTGCTCTATGTACACCTCCTCCTCCATGAATCCATTGAGGAATGTAGTCTTCACATCCATCTGATGGATGTGCCACCCTATCTGCGCTGAGAGAGCAAGAATTGTCCGTATGAAAGAATACCTTGCGACAGGTGCAAAGGTCTCCTCATAATCGATCCCCTCTATCTATGGGAATCCTAAAGCAACAAATATTCCCTTGTACTTATCCACACTCCCGTCAGCTGCCTGCTTCACTTTATAGATCCATCTCGATTCCACCATTGATTTCCCTTCCAGTCTTGGGACAATCTCCCATGCACTGTTTCTGACAATCAAATCATACTCTTCCACCATGGCATATACCCATGGGGGATCCTCCACAGCTTCCTCAAAAGAGAATGGCTCAATCACGACACATTTTCTCACAAGAGCCATGTATCCAGTGTACTGATCAGGTGACTGTCTCTATTTGCGTTGTGTTGTAGGTGGTCCTACAACCTTCTATGCATCTGTAGTCAGTCACTCAGCTTCTGTAGTGCGCTTTCGCCCTCTGATGGTTGGCGCTGCATGAGTGGTCCCTTCCACTCCATGAACTTCATCTTGTGGCTGATCCACATCCTGAAGCTCATCCTTAGGAACTAATAGCTCCTCATTTGCATGCATGTGTGGCTCCCTCTCAAGCGAACACTTCATGGCTTTCTCCTCCTAAAATTTGATATCCCGTCGCACAACAGTCTTGCGATTGTCTAGCAAATACACACGATAGTTGTGGGGCGTATCAGTGTACCCGATAAATATCCCAACCTCTACGGTCGGCTGCAACTTCTTCCTGGAATCCTTCGTCACATGCATGTAAACAAGAGAACCAAAAATCCTCAAATGGGAAATATCACGCCTCTTACGAGAATAAGCCTCCTCGGGTGTACTCATGCCAAGTATCTTGTGAGGACAAAAGTTCTGCACATATACTGCAGTATTGCGTGCCTCCACCCACAAGTGAAGGGGTAGGCCCTAATCATGCAACATCACCCATGCAACACCCACGATCATTCTGTTCTTCCACTTAGCAACCCCGTTCTGTTGTGGGTTATGGGGAGCTATGAGCTCTCTTCAAATCCCTTCTTTGCTGCAGAAGTTGTTGAACTCGCCAGAGATGAATTCACTACCATTTTCGCTCCTAAGAGCCTTCACCTTCTTCCCCGATTCCTTCTTCACCAGTGCTTTGAACTCACAGAACTTTGAGTATGTCTCACTCTTCTCCTGCATGAAGAAGATCGAGCACTTTCGAGAGAAATCATCAACAAAGATCACATAGTACTTGTGCTTTGCTGTCGAAGCTAATGAGAAAGGTCTACACACGTCTATGTGAATTCTTTCAAGGATCGTCGTGGCGCAACTATCCTTCTCGTGAAAGGTGGATTTCAGAAATTCTCCCAAAGTACACCCCTTGCACTGATCTGACTGTGCAAGAGTGCCTTTAGGAAGCCCAGTAGAAATCTACTGCAGTATCTTCAAAGCTCCATGGTGAAGGTGGCCCAATCTCCGATGCCACAGCTCACCATCATCCCGTCTCACCACTCCTTCTACCTTGCATGCCATTGCTGCGCAGCCATCTACATGAAATTGATAAAGGTTCTTCACTTGAACCCCTATCTTCCGGGTTTCTCTAGTTGTCTTACTGTGCAGGAAAGCCTTTCCCTCGCTGAAGAAAACATCTTATCCCTTGTCTTCTAACATCGCCACAGAGGTAAGATTCTTCTTCAATCCTAGAACATGCATCACTTCCTTCGATACGAAGGGTTTACCAGACTCCCTCTCAAAGGAAATGGTACCGATACCGGTCGCAGTGTATCTACCGTCATTGCCCATCTCGATGTGCACTTCGAGATCTTTCTCATCCAGATCAAAAAACAAATCTCGATCTACTGTCATGTGAAAAGACGCACCACTATCCAAGATCCATATCGATCCCATCACACTTGATACCAAGCATGCGATTAGTGAAAAATCCAGCTCAAACTACGAGGCTAAGCCCTCTCCCACTGTAGATCCAGCAGCTTGCTTATTTTTCTTCTTCTGCGGATGATCTATGGTATAATGTCCGTGCTGGTGACAGTGAAAGCACTTCACCTTGGACATGTCCTACTTCTTGCTTTTCGCATCAGAATGAGAAGTTTTCTTGTTCTTCCCCTTCTTTGCTTTGGCAGCTAAAGCGCAATTTTCTTCGTCAGATGCCTTTGATGAAGACCTGCCCCTGGTATTCCACCTGATCTCCTCTTGCCCAAGATCAGACCAACGTCTCTCCCATCCTAGCAATTTCTCCCGACCATTGACAGAGTACTAATAGGAATGCCAACTCTTCGGAAGACCAAGGAGAGCCAAGTTCACCAAGTCCTCATCATCGACAGTCACCCCCACACTTCCCACCTCATCCCGGCATTGGATGAACTTCGTGAGATACTTGGGCATACTGTCTCCTTTCTCACACTTAATGTTTCTAAGTTTATCCTTGAGCGACAAATTCCTCTGGTCGCTCTTGCTTTGGAATAAATCTATCAATGCTTTCCACATCAAGTATGGAGAAGCCTTTCCATGCAGGCTGGATACAATGTGATCCTTCACGCCCTCCAACAGAATCCTTCAACACTTTGCTCTCTTCTTTTGCCAAGCCTCAACTTGAGTAGCATCAGTAGGCTTTGGGACTTCAACATTTATGAACTCCTTCAACCCATTGTCATCTAACACCGCGTCCATCCTGTCTTTCCATGCAATATAATTCGAGTTGCCTTCAAGGGAATACTCCAATCGCAATCCGTTGAAAGACATTTCAACTTCGACACCAAGAAAACACTGCTGCAAATTCGAATTCCACCAGCTCAAAACTCAACTGCTTTTGATTTAAAATTCGTGAGAACAAAGTATTTCTAATACAAAGATTGATTGTATGGTCATTTAGCGGATATCTCACCTTCCAAAAGAAGGATGAATCCAGAGGCTACCTGGCCCGATTACTAACTCTGCCTGAAGAAATAAAATGTAATCGCTTTCTGCATAATAGATCTGATGATCAACTTAGCTCCGATACCATGTAGAAATTTGAATAATATAACACTTATTCACATAGATTATCCTGATTATACACTATTTGCGGAATGCATGCATAATACATAACCTCCTCTACCATTGATCATCAATTTTCGGAATTAAAAAACAATCGCATGCGCACATTGAAACATCAATCACACATATCAACAAAGTATGTAATGGGGAAAGCATACAGCTGAAAACCCCCAACTATTTGTATATTATAATGATAAAGAACATGTAACAATACATAGTACAATACTCCTCACAAGTACTGAGTATTATCTCCACATGCTGCACACAAACTAGCTCAGATTTAAACAAGTCACGGGTTCAAATCTCCTCCACTGTTTGCCTACCTCTACTGCGCAATCCAAGTTGAGAATTGATCACATCCAATTTTGAATTCCCTTGGCTTGTACTGTGAAGTCCTCATTGGCAATGTCAATCAATGATTGTGAAAATCTCATGCATAGCTATAGTCACAACTGATAGTAGTCTCACCCTTTCACCCACCTCTAACACTTGTCTCCAATGAAGTGTCCATGCACTGAGTTAACTGATGTATTCTTTAGTGTATTTATGAGTTAATAATTAGTGAATTAATTAATAATTAATTCGCACCACTCATCACTAGTGTATTTGTCTGTTAGACTAAATACAACCAGCTCAACTAAGTCAATCTAAACACAATTCCATCAACTCCTCAATCAACTCCACCAAACTCAATCACTTGAGTTCTAACTGAAGTCCATCATGCAATAGCTCAACTAACCCATAGGAAAAGTGTATTTCCTTCTGGAAGTTGCATGTGCCACATCTGTAGCTTGAACTGAAGTGCTGCAAGAGGATAAGATAATGTTTATAGTCCAAATATTATCAAGAGCTAATAATATTCGACTGTTCTATTTTTTGACTGACAGTCTAAAAATAGACTCCTCCCATATGTCTAAAAATAGAGGTCCATCTATTTTTAGCAACATGACCAATCATCCATAAATAGCATCCTGCAACTCATAGACGATGTTCCATATGTCTAAAAATAGACTTTGCACCAAAAATAGCCTGCGAGCCCACTTAGTGAAGGCGACTTCTTTTCACTAAGCTCCATCATCTTGTTGCATTTTCAACAAAGTATGTATGGTTAATAATTTGTACTTTCATCATAGGCATCATGTGTTTATATTGAAAAATATAAATTCATCACTGGCATCCATCTGCATTGTTAATAATGTCGTACAGAATGATGTTTGCGGTCCTAGTTATAGTTATTTCATTGTTAACATTTTTTGTTCTTGTTACAATTTTTTTTGTATTAATTATTTTTTACATTATTTTTGTTTGTTTGTTGGTCAACTTGGTTATCATTTTTCTTCAGCTTAAGGAGTAGTTATTTAAGGATATTTAAGTGAGGGTTAGTTATTTAAAGATATTTAAGTGAGGATTACACAGGGCCTAGCATACACCATTTTTTAGGTGACAGATTTTTTTACCATGTCACAACCACCATGAGTCAGGTATAATCCTTGATAGCCATATTAACAAGACCCATCATCAATATATTGTGCTAATA
>APFE030513639.1:19975-123385 GCA_000404065.3 Pinus taeda
AATCATATTTTTTATATATCACAAAAATTACTTGCATGATTATAAGGATTTTTTTGGTTTTTAATTTTTGTTACCGTCACTCAACTACTCCCCTATTCCAATATTTTTAAGAAACTGCTATAAAATACTATACATATATAGATACTTATTACTATAAGAATTTAAAATCGGAAAAAAACCACTCGTCCTATCATGAGGAATTATCAAAACAGCGATAAAAATAGTATGGCCAGTGGAAAGAAAATCATTATCGCGTACTGTTGAGTGATAGTATTGAAATTGATTATAATTTTATGCAGCACCGTCTTAAAATTTGAGTATACTAACTATTAATTTTCACTGTGATTTTGAAGGTTTGTATAGTTAATTATCCCTGTGGAGGAAAGATACTTTTTGTGATATTGTAATCACATTAATACTACAGTGGAATCTCCCATGATAATCAGAGATCCAGTTTTCCTGTGTTACTATCTCCTCCATCACCTTTAGTTTTCATGTAAGGTCCCTCCATATAATTGAATCCTTAAAGTAATCCATAAAATCTCTGTACTTATTTCCCTTTATGAATGAGTAGGGAAGCAACATCTATTTTCAAACACTTGGATTTGAGAATTTCTCTTGGAGTTCTAATTTTCTTTTGAACTAGGGTTTTGGATCAAAGATTTTTGGTACCACTGCAACCTTGAATGTCTGGTGAATTTGGGTGCTGTGTCATTATCAATATCTCTTTAGAGTCCTGTCATTTTGATTCTTTCTCTGGAAAAGTTATGTAGAGAAGAAAAGGAGAGGCACTGCTTATGTTTTTGTAAAGTTATGTCTGAAAAAAAGGTGGTGTTGGTAATCGTGAAATGTTGTTCGACCATGAAAGCAAAGTCGAATCTCTGAAAATGGTATGGCATGATTTTTTATTTAAACGAAAGGAATACAGGCAGCTACACTATTGGTAAGAACGCAAAGTACGATACCTGGCCCATGTGGAAGGCACAGCCTTTTCCTATAGTTGCATTGAATTTATTCAATCCAATGATGATGGAATGGCAAATTGTTGAAAACATCGAACAAGTTTGCAAAATAAAACAAGAAATGTATGGTGGGTAGTCCCGTTGTAGCTGCAGGTAGTTGGAAGTCCCATCACAATTCTGACTCCATAACAACCGAGTGGCACATTTCATTACCCTTGGGAAGGGTTTGATTTGCTTTTATTATTGAATGTCAATCGTAAGGTATTCAATAGAATTGAAATGTTTATGAGTTTTCAAGGGTGTTGTATTCGTTCCTTTCTTTGTATTCTTTCTTTTCTTTAACTAGAATTTATCAAGTATATGAATATGTCGGATCTTATCTAGTATATGAATATATCGGATCTTATCTATTAAGTGTATGATTATATCAAATCTTTCCCTACGGGACCTTATCTAAGAATAAATTATTTTTAGAATTTTTTATTAAAAAATATTAAAAGTATATAGATAATATATTAACATATATTTTTGAATGTATAAATAGATTTTTTTAATTCCCTAATTGTATTATATTTTTTGTATTTTCCGTAAAATTGGCTCAAATGCATATATAAAACATAAATATAGAATAATTATATTACTAAAATATTTTAACTCTACAATTTTTTTTTATTGATTGCTTTATATCATAATTACCAAATTAGGCCATATTGCAATAAACATTTTGAAAATTCACATTAGATTATGGAAAAATAGGCTTAGTTTGATACGGTACGGATTTGTTTGATCGGTGATAAGTTTTATATTAAAAACGAATGAAAATAAATGTGCTTGTTCCAAGGTGAGATCAAGATCTTGAATAGATTACGACAGGTGATAAGATAAAGGTAAATAGTTGATAAGATAAAGGTAAATAGTTCCATAATGTGCTAGTTCCATAAAGGTAAATGTGCTAGTTCCATAAAAGCGTTTCATTCAAGTGAAAGTGATATAGGGAGCAGGGTAAACCATCATTGATGCGGGTTGCTCAATAACATATTTTAGGTAAATTGTATATTAAAAAATGAAAATTTGAAATTTTATATTAAAAATATAATTAAAATAAAGGAATTTTTTATAAAAGATAATGGAAAATAATAATTCCATGTTAGAAAGATTATAGAGTTAATTTTTATAAAAAATATAAATTCTATATAAAATATTTTAAAGATTAAAAAAGATAAAAAATTTAAAATCTATATTTTTATTTTGCAATTTTTTTTGGATGATAACAACTACTATCCGTGTTAAGTTCATTGTAAATAAGAGGATTAGTGGCCTTGAATTCAATTAGAAGGTTTATTTTTCTATAGTCTATACAAGGGATAATCTCAAGGCATACTTATTGTTAAGTAAATTTATATTGTATAGGAATTGTGATTGAGACATAAATTTCATTACCCTTGGGAAGCGTTTGATTTGCTTTTATTATTGAATGTCAATCGTAAGGTATTCAATAGAATTGAAATGTTTATGAGTTTTCAAGGGTGTTGTATTCGTTCCTTTCTTTGTATTCTTTCCTTTCTTTAACTAGAATTTATCAAGTATATGAATATGTCTGATCTTATCTAGTATATGAATACATCAAATCTTTTCAGGTATATGAATATATCGGATCTTATCTATTAAGTGTATGATTATATCAAATCTTTCCCTACGGGACCTTATCTTAGATAAATTATTTTTAGAATTTTTTTATTAAAAAATATTAAAGTATATAGATATATATTAAAATATATTTTGAATGTATAAATAGATTTTTTATTCGCTAATTGTATTATATTTTTTGTATTTTCCATAAAATTAGCTCAAATGCATATATAAAATATCAAGTTGTAGAATAGTTATATTACTAAAATATTTTAACTCTACGATTGCTTTATATCATAATTACCAAATTAGGCCATATTGCACTAAACATTTTGAAAATTCACATTAGATTATGGAAAAATAGGCTTAGCTTGATACGGTACGGATTTGTTTGATCGGTGATAAGTTTTATATTAAAAACGAATGAAAAAAATGTGCTAGTTCTAAGATGAGATCAAGATCTTGAATAGATTACGACAGGTGATAAGATAAAGGTAAATAGTTGATAAGATAAAGGTAAATAGTTCCATAATGTCCTAGTTCCATAAAGGTAAATGTGCTAGTTCCATAAAAGCGTTTCATTCAAGTGAAAGTGATATAGGGAGCAGGGTAAACCATCACTGATGCGGGTTGCTCAATAACATATTTTAGGTAAATTGTATATTAAAAAATGAAAATTTGAAATTTTATATTAAAAAATATAATTAATAAAGGAATCCTCTTTATTAAAAGATAAAATTGGAAATAATAATTTCCATGTTAGAAAGATTATAGAAATTTTATATTAAAGATTTACAATTAATAATACTAATTTTTTTATTAAAAATATAAATTTTTTATTAAATATTTTAAAGATTAAAAAGATAAAAATTTAAAATCTATATTTTTATTTTGCAATTTTTTTTGGATGATAACAACTACTATCCGTGTTAAGTTCATTGTAAATAAGAGGATTAGTGGCCTTGAATTCAATTAGAAGGTTTATTTTTCTATAGTCTATACAAGGGATAATCTCAAGGCATACTTATTGTTAAGTAAATTTATATTGTATAGGAATTGTGATTGAGACATAAATTTAGGGGTATGTGGAGATGACTTCAAACCTAATTTTAATATGTAGTGTCTCCTTCTTTTCATTGAACTTTAGATTTGAAATATTGGTATTTAAGTTATTAAATTTTACTTATCTATTTTTTCATTCTTCAATTCTAATAAATTTAAAGCATTTTGTCTTTCATTATTCTTGGATCCTTATAAGAGAAAAATAAACAAACGTCTTTATAAGAAAAAGATTTAATAAATTTTATGTGTAACTTTGAATACAATTATGATTAATAAATAATATATTAAGGTAATATATTAATCAATAATATATTAATTATTTTAAGATATATATTTTAAACTTTTCCCTTATTAAATTTTATATAGACTATTTAATTCAGACTCAAATAATAACTATATTTTATATAATATATGCTCAATATACACATACTTAATATTAAAATATTTTACTCAACTTAAATATTCATGTATTTTATTTATAATAAATATATATTATACTTTTATTAGTTAAGATCTATATATATTCATTATACATATATAATATTTTTAATTATATATATTATATTATTTATTGGAGTCCTGTTTTTTTATTTAGCAATTATTTAATTTTTATTTCCAAAAACTCACTCAAGAAATCACATATTTTTACTTCACTAAACTATAATATATATCTTTAATAAGTCCCCCTTTCTAATACCACAAAAAATCATGCGCACAAGAGCCCATCTTGAGCCTGTGCTAACCTAGCTGCCACTGCCCCTGGAGATCCATCTCTCAGCAGCCTCCTCATGCTGAGGTGAAGCACACCATGCAGCCCTCTGAGGAGGGAGATCCTCACTCTTCCAACACAGACATGGAATGAAGAAAATACAAAAGCCTTCGCATCTTTGATCGCAAAGAATGGAGCTCCAAGGAACACGCGAGCAATCAATAAATTTTAAAGAAACTTGAAAGTATCCCAGAGATTTCCCTCCCTCCAGCACTTCCAAGAAGAGTAGCCATCTCTCTGGAAGAATGCAGACTTGTTGGAAAGTTCACAGGACTATGGGCTTCACCCAAATCAGTGCAAAAATAAGTGGAAAGATACTGGAATGCAGCAACATGGGGGAAGAGAGCAATACGATTCTGTGGAAGAGGATACTACACCTTTCTCTTTGAAGCAAAGGAGGACATAAATCTTATATTTAGAAACAGACCCTACTTCATGGACTCCAGAGGTTTATACGTGAACACGTGGATGCCAGATTTTGATCTGGAGATGGATGTCCCAAACACAATCCCTATGTGGGTTAGGCTCCTACATCTTCCTCTTCACTGCTCAGGAGACAAATCTGTAAAGGCTATAAGAGATGCAGTGGGAAAATATATTGGCAGATGTGAGCCAAACTACAACATGCACGCGCGCGCAAGAATATGTGTGGAAGTAGATCTCAGAAAAGGCCTCCCAGAGGCAGTAAAGATTAAGGTCGATCAGTGGACACACATTTAACAGCTAGACTAGGAGAAAATACCATTTAAATGCAAGGTATGTCACGAGTATGGTCATTTTGCAAATAGGTGTCTTAAAAAAAAAAGCATGAAAATGTAGAAGAGCAAGAACCTACGTGGGAACAAGTGAAAGGAAAAAACCTACCAATAAGCAGACCACGCCTAATATTTATCAGGCCCAAGAAGCAAATGAAACAACCTCACCTCCAATGAAGGTTAATCCTCCTGATCACACAACTCTGAATCCTTTTGAGCCATCAGAAGACTCCTTTGATCAACCCTCTCCCAGATTCCCACCTTCTCCCAAATCCCCACCCTCAAACCTTATAGCTCTTATATCCACCCCCATCCCAATATCCTCCCCTCCTCCTCCCTTAGTGGACTGCATTCCAACTAGAAACAAAGCCAAATAAATCCCCCAAGCCTAGGATCAACAAAAAAAAAGTGGGAAGGAAATCCAATAAAGAAATCAAAGATGAGGCAGCAACTAAAGAAAAGGCCCTAGGAATGCAACAACCAATGGATTCATTCCTTGGGAAACAAAGAGGAAGTCAAGAAAAAACTCCGCAAAGAGGAAAGGGAGGACCACACCAACACAACAATAAATAATGATAGTGGTATCTTGGAATTGTCACGGCCTTGGCACCTCCTTTAAAGTCAATGCAGCTAGAGAAATTTTAGCAAAGGAACAACCAAATATATACATGATCCAAGAGACCAAACTAAACAAGCAAGAAAATAAAAAAATGATTCAAAAACTAAAAAGTTATGAAGAAGTAGCGTTAGAAGCAATAGGAGCATTAGGAGGAATCGACACCATTTGGGATAAATGAAAATGGCAATTAATGATCCACAAAACTAGTAGACACTCGAATCGAACAAAATTGAGGAATATCAATACAAAGGAACGGTATAGCATTATAAATGTGTATTCTCCAAATAACTATAGAGAGAAAGAAAAATGTTGGAAATCAGTTAAAGAAGAAATAGCCGAGAGACAAACTGCGCACTTAATCGTGGGAGGGGACTTAAATTTGATAAGAAATACAAAAGAAAAAATTGGTGGAACCTTCCACAATGATCCGTCAAGAGAAGTTATTGAAGGAATAATAGAAGAATATAAATTAATAGACATTTTGCCAAGCAATGGAAAATACATTTGGAACAACAAAAGAATTGGAAAAAAACAACATAAAAGAAAGGTTGGACAAAATTCTTATTCATGAAAGCATAGACGCTGCTTACACTCTTGTGAAAAGTAAAATTGTTCACAACTCAGCTTCAGATCACAAGCCAGTGGAGCTAACCTTGGGAAAGCTGGAAAATCATAGACCCTTCCCTTTAGATATAATCCAATTTGGGACAGCAAGGAAGATTTTGGCAAACAAATAAGCTGGAAAAAAAATGTCATGAGATCTCCCGTGTATGTTTCGGAAAATAAGCTAAATAACCTAAGGATGCACTTAAAAAATTGGGCAAGAGAAAATGATCTACGAGACAAAGCTAGGAAGATCAAATTGCAAAAAAAAATGGATAACCATTGCAAGGAAAAAGAAAATAGGGAAGAAAGTAAGCAAGATCAAATAGAAGAAAAGGAAATATATCTAGAAATATATAAGCAAAATACACAACAAGAAGAGGAAAGTGCATTGAAATCAAGATGTCTCTGGCTAAAACCCGGAGACAGAAATAAAACCTTCTTTCATAATACAATGAAAATAAGAAGGTCAAAAAATCAGATAGAACAGATTCATGTAAATGGTCAAGAAATAAAAGGAGTTGAAGTAATAAGAAAACCAGTACATAAACACTTTAAAGAACTCCTCTCAACAAGTGACCAGTAGCAGCTATTGAAGAAATTTTGCAACATATAAAAAAAATAAGCGACCAATAAAACAGGGAATTAGACAAAGAAATCACTGAGGAAGAAGTTAGAGAAGCTATGTGGAACCTCCACCCTGATAAGGCACCAAGTCCAGATGGGTTTACAATAGCCTTTTACAGACAACATTGAGAAATTATCAAAAAAGACCTAATGAGAATGCTCAAAAATGCTTTCCAAAAAAAAAAGATTGGAGGAAATACAAAATCCTCCTTCCTAGCCCTCATTCCCAAAGAACCCAATCCTACAATTTTTAATAGATATAGGGCAATCTCCCTTTGAAACTCGTCTTATAAGATACTTACCAAAATTCTAGCAAACATAATGAAAAAATGACTTCTGGAAATACTTTCAGAAAACTAAGGAGGATTTGTCCCTAAGAGGCAAATCACAGACAATGTGATAATTGTACGGGAGACTATCCATAATAGTATTCAAAGAAAGGAGAGAGGAATGATTATTAAGTTAGATATAGCTATTGCTTTCAATAGAGTTAACCATAACTTTCTTGCAGAAGCTATCAAAAGGTTTGGCTTCTCATCAAATTTCATAGAGATTATATAGGCATGTATATCAAATCCTTGGATAACTCCTTTAATCAATGGTCGGCCCAATAAATTTTTCCAAAGCACATGAGGGATGAGGCAAGGTTGTCTGCTTTCTCCATTCTTGTACATCATCATGGCTGAATCACTGAGTGCTATCTGGAAAATCAAAGATAACAGAAAAAAATAAGAGGGATCCAAATATCTAGAGCAGTCAAAGATATAAACCATTCCCTTTTTGTAGATGATACCCTTCTCATAGGCAGGGTAACCTGCATTATAGCAAAACGATTCAAAAAAGTCTTGGATGAATTTCTCCTAGCTTCAGGAGGAATTTTAAATAACTCCAAATGCATAAGATATTGCTGGAATACCCCAACAAAAACAATGTAGCATATCTCACAAATACTGGAAATACCTTTACAAATAAATTAGAGCGAGTTCACTTATCTTGGGCCACCCTTAGAAAAGGAAGTTGTAAAATCAGATGGTTGGAACAAGTAAATGGAGAGAATGAAGGGAAAAATTCAAAATTGGGGAGTGATGTCGCTCAACCTGGTAGGAAGAGTGACATTGATTAAAGCACTTCTCTCAGCCTTGCCTATATATCAGTATGCAATCATTATGGCTCCGCCAAGCACCCTCAAGAAAATGGAACTGATAATTAGAAGCTTCCTCTCGCAAGGAGGAAAGCAATATAGTAAAAAACTCAGCGTTGTCAAATGGGAGCAAGTTACTCTTCCTTGTGAAAAAGGAGGTATAGAAATTCGCATGCTAGAACTAATGAACATTGCTCTGGGGACGAAAATTATTTGGAGAATGATAAATGGGAACAACCATTGGTGGGAAAAAGTTCTAACAATGAAATACTTAAATTGTCATAGAACAAAGCTGCTCACTGAAACTATTCCAGACAAGCCATGCACCCAATTGTAGAAATTGGTTAAAAGGATAATTCCTCTCATTAGAGATCAAATATCCAAAAATGTAGGGAATGGCAAAACAATTTCTATCTAGGAGGATAGAATAATGGGGAAAACCCCCTTAAATCAGTAACAAAACTTAAGGGGACTTTAGAGATGGATGGAAGAGAAAAGTTTTAACACTCTTTATTATATTTCGAATTGGGACCAGAATAACTAGGTAAGATGGAAAAAGCTGGCTACACCACCAAGACTAAAAAGTAAGTGGGAAATTTTAAAAGTCCATCTGGAAGGGGCTGCCCCCATCAACATAAAAGAGCAGGATGATTTTGTTTGGGACCCAAATGGAAGGGATTACACAGTGGAATTGGGGTACAACCACCTCCAAAAACTCCAGAATCAAAATGACTGGAGCCTTTGGAAGGTAGCTTGGAATTTAGAGAGTCTGGCGAAAATTAAAGTCTTCACATGGACACTTCTCAAAGGTAAAATTCTTACCTCTGAAAATTAAAAAGAAAGGAAAACAAGGGCCCTCCAAATGTGTCATGTGTCAAAAGGAATAAGAATCAATCCAGCACCTCTTCATTAACTGTATGGTGGTGAGAGAGTGCTGGAAACAGGTAACAAGTGCATTGGAAATGAACATAAATCCAACAATTCATTTGACAACTCTTCGTAAAAGCTAGAATAAAATCTACCCATATACAAAGAAAAAAAGGAAATAATAAATAGGATATGGAAATGTTTCCCTTCAATCCTATGTTGACAAATTTGGTTAGCCCGAAACAAATGCATTTTCAAAGAACAAAAGCCAAATCTAGGCAAGATCCTAGCAAAAAATTGGAGCGAAGTTGTAGAGATTATAAGTACAAATGGAATCTCAAAAATGGACCAGAACGACTTACAACAAGAAGAGAAAGACTCATACAACAAAGCAATGTTAAAAAACAAAGCAAAAGAAACAACTATAGCAAAAAATAAAGAAATTCACAAAAACAAGAATTGGAAATTAAGATTGGATGATAAAGAATTTGCAGAATGGATAAAAGAACAGAAGAGACACATTCTCTTTTTTGATGGAGCTGCAAAAAATAACCCAGGTAAGGTAGGGGCACGAGGAGTTATTCTAGATCCAATTGGGAAAAAAATAATAACCTATGAATGGAGCCTTGGAGAAATGAAAAACAACAGGACTGAAGCATACAACCTTCTCCTAGGCACAAGGCTTTTAAACAAAAATGCAAGTAAGGACCCTATAATAATAGGGGACTCAGCTATCATAATAGCATCATTGGATGCCAAAAGGGACTTCAAAAGCATTGCCATCAACAATACCTATCAAATGATTAGAAAAAGCTTTGAAAGCCTTGGAAAAATAACCATAAAGCATGTCCTGAGAAACCAAAATAAGGACGCTGATAGCCATGCCAGCAAAGCAACTGACATGCCAATTGGGGTTGTCAAAGAGAATAATGAAGTTTATGAAGAAAGTATACCATGACCCCCACTCCTAGTATGAGGATCGAGAAAGAAGATATAGATACGAATAATATCACAAGAAATTTTACAGGGGGAAAAAACAAAAAAGAAGAATCAAAATGTCAATTCAATATGGAGATTGCATGAGGAAAGAAGAGAATATATGTCAGCGGAGGTTCTCAACTGTATTCAGCCTTGCTCAGAGGACATGACTCTCATAATCCCAAAAAGCTACACTTTATGATGAAACAAGATTTCAAGTGTCCTCCTCTCCTTGGTGAAGTCGGCATTAGTCATGTCAACCACGAATGCCTGGACCATCACAGTATTGCAAGTAACAGTCGGGTCTTCAAGTTCACCTACGCAAGCTCTGAGGCAACCTGAGACAGTAAGGCATTCAACAACATCCAGTCTCTCCTCAACAGAGACCAATACATTAGGACCAAAAACCACAAAACATTGAATATTATCAGCAAAGAAAGTGTGAGGAGATAGATGAATAACCCTTGCACAGGAACTATTGGATGTGGAGATCAACAAAAAAATGAATGCCATCAGAAGTATCGGGAGAGGAACTCGATGGAGGCAGATCAACGGTCATCGGGCGCTAACTTGCGTGAGATTTAGTCAAAGAGAAAAGGTGGGAATAGGTAGGAGTGGTATATTAGGAGGTGATTGAGCGGTAAGTGGGTTCAGGAGGGAACCCCCCAATTCCACTCACCGTTGGACACGTTGTGAGTAGGTGGGGCGAGAATACCGCTTTATCGAGCGGGTATTCTTTGCGTGATTTTCCCGCCCGAAATCCTTGCTCGTCGTTGGATCTATTTCGCGTGGATCGATAGTAGTGGAGAGATGTGTAGTTTGAATGATCAGCGTCCGGTTGTGTTCGTCAGATTTGATAGAGGAAACCTATGGTGGAGATTGAGCCTAATAAAGGTAAGTTTTGATAATTGCACCAAGGTTGTCGAAAAGCAGAAATTTAGTCCCATGTGTTTGTACTTACGCCCACCTTTTCCAATGTTAAGTGTGGGTTTTTGGTTTAGTTTGCTTTTTCAAAGTTAAGTGTGGGTTTGGTCTATTCACAAGGCTTAAGGTGTTCAAGTCACATTCTGTATTTTTTTTAAGTTTATACGAAATAGGGTTTGTTAAAGTAGATGTGGGGACTGCACTCCCTATTGCACTCTACTTTGATCCAGCCCTCCTCAGATCGTACAAGGAACTAGCTTCCTTTCCCTTTTTAACAATATATAAAATAACCAATTGTATTAAAAAAAAACTATAATATATAGCTTTAAATGAAATAAACTCATTTTAGAATCTGTTAATAAACTTAACGTGAATGTTTGAAATGGTGCTCTCATCTACATAGCTCAAACTACACATCTAAAACACTCGCTAGGTACAAGATTCAAATATTAATTAAAAAATTATAACCTGACAGAATTGCTTTGATACATGTGGGTTCGAGGATATATACAAAATTCAAAGGTTGATCAGTTTAGGTAATGATTATTATCTCAAAGCATAATAATAAAATATTAGTGATCCTCTGGGCCTTTTATTTGCTTTGTTGTAGATCATGAGATTATGTTTTAGATTTACTATCTATATAAATACTTAAACGAACTTTAAGTTGAAATTAAGTTTATTCCTATTTAATTGAAAAAACAAATAGTCACTTAAAGTTTTTCAATATTGAAAATTAAATAATATAGAACTAGTTTTAAATTAAAATTAGGTTTTCAATTCCTCTTTATTTAAGAAACCAAAATATAAAATAAATATTTTTAATGTGCAAAGTTATAAAGGTTAATTATTTTCAAATTAAAATTAGATTTTGAATTCAGCTTTATTTAAGAAACTAAAATATAAAATAAATATTTTTAATAAGCAAACTTATAAATGTTAATTAGTTTTAAATTACAATTAAGTTTTGAATGGAGGTTTATTTAAAAAAAAACAAAATACAAAATACATATTTTTAATGTGTAAAATCAATTAATAATGGTTATTCTATTTTTTTTTTTCTTTCTAGCTTCCTTAAATGAATGTTGGCTAATTGATTTGTAATAAACAATATATTTCCCTAATCTTTTTTTAATTACTTATTTATTATTAAACATTAGTTAAGTGATGGTTTTATAGAAGAATAATATTTTCAACTATGAAAATTATCTTATATATTTTTAACGGCCATTTAAATAATTCTAAGATCTGTGGAATCAAGATATTCTATTAACAAGAGGGATTGGATTTTTTAACTTGTAAAAGTATTTTATTAGTTACTTTCATATCATGTATTAATTATTTTTACACTTTAACAAATTTGATTTCTTAATCTATCATAAATTTAAATTTAACATAAATATAAGCACATAGTAACTATTATTTATTTATTTTAAATTTAGTTTTAGATTATTATTTTTTTAAATGTAATGCTATGTTCTTTGGTTCATGTTATTTTTATTGTTTTTAATGATGAGGTACTGCATCATTCATTATGTAATAATAAAACCTTTTCTTAACTTTTCTAGAGATAACCATTTAAAAAAAAAAAACTTTCATTTTGAACATCAAAATCAAATTCATAATATTTGTAGTGTGTCCATTATTATTGTAGCCCATAATACTTTCAACACTACATCGCTTACATAAGACACCTCCTCACAATAGCCATGAGGCCCTTAAGGAGTTCTAATTCTCGATATAAACATGTTTTTCATTTTAGAATGATGATGATGATGATGGTTAAAGTCCACTGAGACCAAACATTGGTCTATCGGACCTAAAGAAACAAATTATTTATTTCGATTTAAGATTTTGTTCCTATGCTCAAATAGCTTGGAGAGAAGCCTCCCGAGCTCACTATAATTTTGACATTGTGAAAGGCTAGGAAGGTCAGTATTGTAACAAATATTGTGAAACTAATATCTAATGTGGCTGTACGCACGACACTCTGAGAGAAAGTGGTTTTCATCCTCGATGTTCCCATTCTCACATAGATGACAGATCCTTTCCATCCATGGTGTTTTAGGAACTATCCAACGACCTGTTTCACTATGGAGCTCATGAGAATTCATTCTCATCTTTGCCATATTAATTTTCCTCTTTGAGCTAGTTAAAATAGAGAGATACTTTTGATCTTCTAGGGTGGGGCTGATGACCTCCTTAGAATAACTTAATTTTATTTTAGCTTCTAAATCTTTCTCACACCACATTTTTTCTTTGAACTTAGAAGTAACAATATCTTTAATGTTATTGATGTTTTGCAATGCATCATTCTCGTTGATCTCCCAATAGTTTGACCAAGGCCTTGTGTCTTTATGCCACCCTCGTTTGAGCCTTAGGTGGTTTTGGCTGGAATTTAATGCTAGCTTAGGAAGTCTATGACTGCCTATGTTATTAAGTGTAGTGATTTTATTTTTCAATTTTTTTAATTAGTAAATGCATATAAGTTATAAGGTTGAAATTTAAAAATAAATATTTATTTTTCAATATTATTAGGAAATTTATTTTTTAAACATTTGATTGGATAATAATTTGAAGATCTTATTGCAATGGAATGGGATGTGGATAACTCTTTCATAAAATTTTTGACATATTGTTTTGGATATAGTTGCAATATTCATCCCATTTTTTTTATATAATTGTCAACTAATTTTTCATTCTTGATCTTTGTAATAAAACCACTCGAAAATTAAATTACTTGAAAATAACCCTCAATTACTTAGATATCGTATTTATCATCAATTACTACCCACCATAATTTAACCAAGTCCTTGCATAAAAAATGGATATGATGAGTTATACCATTATATATGTGTTCCTCAGGAGGAGCAAAAATGGAAATGTACAAACGTACTAGTGCTACTACCTATCAAAATTTATGAGGGTCTTTGTAATTGAGTAGTAAATTAATTTCTCTACTTTATATATGAAATAATAACCCCCTCGCATAGAAAAGCTATACCAATCCAACTTTATTCTTTAGGACTGATCAACAAGTTACAATGTTGAACTTTGAAAAATAAATATTTATCTTTGAATATTATTAAAATAATCTATTTTTCAACATATACCCATTTCAATTTTTTAGTCTTCATCTAATATCCATTTCCACATTATTGTAGTTCTCTTGTAAATGCAGATAGACATCAATCCATGACAAAGATCAAAATACATACCCAATGATAAACATTGTCCATATAATATTTTTAAAAATAAAATTTAACTAAATTATAACTTTATTTTAAATTATTAATTATTATTAATTATAAAAAATTAAAAAATGATAAGTATAAAAAAAATGTAACAATATTCTTAACAATCCACATTCACCTCCACTTTATGATGGATATCCTTAACTAATAAATAAATCTTGTTACAATATTTTCTCTCCAATATAATATTTACTCATAAATAAACATTATAATTAATTTCATAATAATCCAAAACTTTACCTACTTAAATTATATTTAAAAATATATTAAAAATTACAACTTTAATCATGACAAATTGATGCTAGCCTAAGCTGACAATACCCACAGTATGCATATAAAATGCATAACTTCAATCATATGAGGAACTCCAATGACCTACCTGGTCAACCCTCCATGAATTTCATTTTAAGGCCCCTTAATAATGTTCCATGTGGAAATGTTTCGAAGACTATTCAACAATCTAATCCTTAATTAACCTCTCCAGCAGAATCTTGTTCAACCTTATAATATTTCATTAATTCTTAAACTCACGCATATTAACCATACCCTCTTACTCTCGTCTCGCATTTACTCAACACTAATTATACCATGGTTAATTGCCCTTAATCCGCTTTATTATAGATATATACATAAATCATTTTTAACTTTACATTTCCACCTTTTCCACGGCTTTGGCACATTTCCCAGGACTCACCTAAAAATGACGCAAGATGATGTAGGATTGAACAATACTTGCAATTGAACATCAATCCATAATTGAACAACACTTCGCCAATTGAACAACACTTCATCGATTGAACAACAATTCCGTAATTGAACAACATTTCGTCGATTGAACAACAATTCCATAACTGAACAACACTTCGTCGATTGAACTGCAATTCGCCAATTGAACAGCACTTCGCCGATTGAATAACAATTCGCCAATTGAACAGAAGTTTTTCCCATGTTTACTTTCACTTTCCACCATTTATCTTCTCTCTCCAGATCTAATGGTCATCACTTGTCCCGATCACCAAAACAATGTGATCAGCATCCTCCACTGATTGTTCAAGACACACTTGATCTAATGGTCATTAGTGATATCACATGAGAAACTTGCACGACACTTAACCACCCTCACGGAGCTGATATGAATTATCAATACTCGGTCTATAAAAGTTCGGGTTTGTTATTCAGATTAATGTTCGGTCATCTTTGAGCCCGATATCCATCGGATAACATTAGCCATTAGAACCTACCGTTTGCAGGAATCCCATTAGCACATGATTTAATAACAAGGCCAACCCTTGTTGTTGACTTCGACATAAACTTTTGAACTTGCGATCGATGACTGAGGTCGATTGCCGGCCTTCAACCTTGATCAAGAACTTTCACGCTCTCCTATCCCGCGATCTAGTCCTCCGTCATTCCGCTTCCACCATTCATATCCATTGATCTAAAAGATCTGACAGTTTTCATTCTTTTCTACTTACTTCATGTTTAGGTCATTTCTTAGTGTTCATGTGGTTTCAGGTTTCTTCCAGGGTTTTTATCTTTAGCTGTACTTCATCGCAACTCCTCCCTAAATTTGCTCATGCCTTTATGCTTCCTTCACCTCGACTGTAACGTTAAAGTCTTCCTCCTGTACTATCGATGTGTACAAAGCTGTAACGCCTCTCTATTACTCTTCGCTGTATTTCACCTCTAGTTCTATACAAGCAACTTTTGTTACATAGAACTACTCTACTTCACACATAAATTATAGCTAAATTACTCCACACACACACATAAACTTAGAATCAAGTTGTTTGTATTAATAACAGGTATTTACACAGTTTCTTCTCTCGGCCTGATTTCCAATATCAGTGGCCTTTTTTTCACAATCTTCTAGTAGCCTTATAATCAACCTCTTTGCACATTATTTCCTAACTAACTAGCTAACCAACTAACCCCTGACTGTGCCTTTTAGGCTTACATTTATACAAAAGGATTCTACAACCAATTCTTGGTTTAGATTCATAAACTTCTCAACAAAACCCTAAAATCTCTTCCTTAGCTCTAAGGATCCTCTCTAATCCACAAAATCATGAACTAACTCCTAATCTAAGATTTACAATTAATTTTCAAATCCCTCTATCTCTTAACTATCCTAAATCTCTCATGTTCTCCTACATTCGAGAAGATTTACAATATGCTTCACAATACTTAATTAATTCCTATTTTCATCAAAATCACTCAAAACCTAAGTAATTACATTTATTCAACACTTAGGAAACCAAATGCCTTAAAATATAAGACCCCCTATGTCTACTAAAATACAATGATATTCTTGAGTTGAATGCTCATGCATCAGACTCCCAAAGTAGAAAATGTTCATGATCTCCTCATCATGTGTGTTCATATATTAATAGGAAACCTCCAGGATCCCAAACTTTAGTTTGTAACTGCCCAAATGCTTTGCAACTTTTCTATTGTTGTATGTCTTTTATCTTCTGTTTTATTTTCCCCTCCTTGTTAATTAGTTCCATGTTCTCATTGATCATCCTTCCTGCTGCTAGCAATCTTCTCCATATGGAATATTTCATCATCAACTGCCACAATTTTCCAGTTTCCATTTCCAGCACATCCTTGGGCTATTCCATACTTTTCCACTTACTATTACCTCTTACTCTTTGTTTCAGATTGCTGCTGCTGTCCACTAACTCTTCAAAATTTTGTTCTTCACGTTGAATTTGTCGGATTCTATCACTTACTCTTTCTCCTATGCTTACTTTTTCTTTGCTTATTTTTACTCGTTCTCTCGTTCTTACTTGTTCTGCCATTCTTACTGGTTCTGTCTCCCTTTCATCCTTACCCTCTATAATTTTTATTTGGTTTCTCATGTGTACCAAATTTCCTCCAGCATCTACAAATAAACTTGCACTTACCAAACAATTATTAAAATAAAAATCGTAAGACTATTATGCATTTTCTTCCTTTGGCAACACATCAGTATGTTGCTCTGATTCTTCCTCCTCTGTTAGCACATCAATATGCTAATTTTAATTCTCAACAAAATTCCTGAGACCATCAACTAATCTCTCCTCCACACCATCTATTTTAATAATGTATTCATGTCCTTGTCCGTTGTAGTGAACTTCTTACTTCTGATTCAGTTCTGATTTTACAACCTGAACACTTACTTTTTGGTTTTCTATCCTTTTCTCCATAAGACTTAACTCATGCCATAAATTTTCCATCTCACATGGAATTTCTTCTCAAAACTCTATAAAATACTCACTATATTCTTCTTTGTGACAAGTATAACTTCTTGTTTACACTACTTCTTCATTCTTGATTAGAATAAAATTATGATCCTCCATCTCTGTGATAGTTTTAGATGTCTATCCATCACTCTCCCTTTGGCCATTTAAGAAAATTAATTCCTCTTTTTCTTCATCAATAGCAAATTCCTTATCATAAGACATAACTATCTCATCTCTACTAAAGATATTTCTTCCACTAAGCAAGGAATTTATGAACTCCTTCTACTGTAATAACTCAAGTTGATCATCATTTGAAAGATAGTCATCATCATACTTTACTTGGCAAATTTCAGCTTCATTCAAGGCAGTTCCATAAAATGGTTTGTCTTCTGCAATAACTACATTCACACACAACTTGTCAGTTGTAAAACCACAAGACCTCATGATCTCATTTGATGATTCAATCACTAAGTCTTCCTGTTGTTCTGAGTTCTATACAAGAGCAGAAATATTTCAATGGTCTTCTCTTCAATCTCATCAAGTCCTTCACTTGATTGCTTGATATCCTTCTCTACTTCTTCCTTCAGAATAGAATTTAGATTCTACCTATCTCTTCCTCCTTTATGACAATATCAATGAATTTTCCTTCTTCGCATGTTTCATCTGCAAACATACACATATTATCATATTTAAAATCATGTGACCTTTTGGTCTCATTTGATGTTTCAGTCTTGAAGTCTTCATCTTCATCAAAACCCAGAACATCACCCTGCTCTAGTTCACAAATGAACACTTCCATCTCCCACTTAGCTTCTCTGATTTTTTCCGTTAGACACTATACTTGCTTCTGTCGTAGCCTTCTCTCTAACTTATGCCACTTTACTGGGCCCTTTCTTAGCACCTGACCTAGTCTTTGTCTTTCATCTAGCAGCATTGTTAACACATCGAGTTGTTGTCTTATCACAATCATCTCCTTATCAAACTTTGCTTGACTCATCCTCTTGCCATTTACCTTGGCATTCTCCTTCTTCTCTTTTCTTCTACTATGGTTTCCCTCAGAACCTCCACTATGACTATCAGTAGTCATCTCCTTCTTAATCTCTATGAGTTCCTCACTCATTCACTATGATCTACACTAAAGCCTCTACAAAAGTGAGTCTTGCCTATTGCCACTTACCTCACCAAGCTTTCCTCTGTACTTGGTCTTTTTGGCAAGCTCTTGGTTCTCTATCTCTGCAAACTCCTTTGATCACTTCTCTCTACTCCTTCTAGGCTTTAACTCATATGCATCTTCTAAGAACACAAATCTCCTTTTTATCCAACCTCTGTTGAAATTCCTCAAGGTTCTACCACATTCTTCTTTCATTCAGAAACTTTTGCCCACTTCCTTTATCCCTTAGCAATTCTACCCACATCGTCTATGGAATTGCCTTTATGAGCTGCAATAATACCTCTACACGATCTAGTTCTACCATTCACCTGCACTTTGAATGGATTTTTCTCTGTTTCCGTGCATCTGCAAGTTCTCCCAATATTCTGCTATACTTTATCTCTACGTGCCTACTGTTTGTAAGATTAGAATCTAATCTTCTCTTGCCTACATACACATCCTAACACATAACTCTGTTTTAAATTTTCACAAAGAAATCTTCACACAAGATTTCTTTATGCCGCTTTACCAAATGTCTCAACCACAATTCTACTCTGATACCAAATAATGCAAGCCTAAACCAACAATACCAACAGTATGCATATAAAATGCATAAATTCATTCATCTGAGGAACTTCAATGACCTTCTTGGTCAACCCTTCATGAATTTCTTTGCAAGGGCGCTTAATAATGTTTCATGCAGAAATGTTTCGAAGACTCATCAACAAACTAATCCTTAATTAACCTCTCTAGCAAAATCTTGTTCAACCTCATAATCTTTCGTTAATTCTTAAACTCATGCATATTAACCATACGATCTTACCATGGTCTCAGATTTACTCAGCACTAATCATACCATGGTCAATTGGACCCTTAATCTGCTTTATTATATAAATATACATAAATCGCTTTTAACTTTAGCTTTCCACCTTTTCCAAGGCTTTGGCACATTTCCGAAGACTCACCTAAAAATGATGCAAGATGATGCAGGATTGAACAACACTTGCGATTGAACAGAAATCCATAATTGAATAGAACTTCACTAATTGAACAACAATCCATAATTGAACAACACTTTGTTGATTGAACAACAATTCCGTAATTGAACAACACTTTGTCAATTGAATAATAATTCTGTAACTGAACAACACTTCGTCGATGGAACAACAATTCACCAATTGAACAACACTTCGGTGATTGAACATCAATTCACCAATTGAATAGCAGTTCCATCCCACATTGACTTTCACTCTCCATCGTTCATCTTCTCTCTCTAGTTCTAACGGTCATCACTTGTCTCGATCACCAAAATAATCTAATTGCCATGCTCCACTGATTGTTCAAGACACACTTGATATAATGATCATTAGTGATATCACACAAGAAACCTGCACGACACTTAATCACCCTCACAGAGCCGATATGAATTATCAGTACTCGGCTCATGCATCAGACTCCCAAAGTAGAAAATGTTCATGACCTCCTCCCACAACCTATATGGTTGACACCACAAAAACTAGAGGAAAAGTGAGAAGAAGGGAATTTTTACAATTGTGATAGAAAACATAGTAAAAGTCATATGTGGGTTCAGAATAAACTATTTTACATAGATTGTGAAGATGAGGAAGACAAGGAACAAGAAAAATCAGAAGAAGAAGATCTACAATAGGAACAAACTCTTCTAATTATTTGGCTATAATTACCACACAAACTCTCAAGATATAAGAATATATTGAGAATGAAAAGGTAATAGTTCTTATTTTTTCAGGTAATACCCATAATTTTATTCATTGTATGATAGGAGAGGATTCAAATTGCTTTATATATTCAGTATCGAGGTTTAAAGTGATAGTTGTAGATGGAGGAACTATAAATTACACATCAAAGTGCCATAGTATAAATTTAACTATGGACGAATATATATTGAATAGTCCAATTATTTCCATTCCAATGTGTTGTGTTAATGTTGTAATAGGTGTACAATGGTGTTGATAGAGTTTATTTTTAAATAACTTAAAATTTTTTTGGGAAGGAGAGGAATTTGAATTGAGGGATATCACAGGGAGACCTGTAACATAATCAACACTCATGGAATGACAAATATTTTGAAGAAGGAATAATGTGGTGTAATTTCATCATTATTCTCAACATATCTTCAAATATATAAGTCATCCATTTCTCTGAATCTATAAAAATACCTTGACAATAATTTCAAGGTATTTTAGTCTCCCAAATGTTTCCCACATATTGGCAATCATGATCATACTATTCACTTGATTCTAGGAATTATTCCATCAAACATCTAACCTTACAAATATCCCTTAATGAAAAGAGTGAAAGTGAATGTATGGTTGCATAAATGATAGAGGTTGGTATAATTCAAGCTAGAAAAAGTTCTTTCTCTTCTCTAATAATATTGGTGCGCAAAAAGGATGGCTCTTGGTGTATGTTTTTGGATTATAAAGAGCCCAACAAGCTCAATGTCAAAGATAATTTTCCCATTCCTATCATTGATGAATTGTTGGATGCGTTATGTGGAGTAATTTATTTCACCAAGCTAGATCTTCCTTTTGGATATCATTAAATTAGAATGAAGATAGAAGACATTCCAAAAACAACATTTACAATTCATGAAGGCCACTAAAATTTTTTGGTCGTGCCTTTTTACCTTACTAATGCACTTTCCACATTTCAAGGTTTGATGAATTCCACTTTGAAACAATTCCTTAGGAAATTTATGTTAGTATTTTTTGATGACATACTAATGTATAGCAAGTATTGGAAAGATCAAGTTGAACATTTTTACAAGGTGCTTAAACTATTTGAGGAGAAAAAATTGTACGCAAAACCCTCCAATGCTTCTTTGGGGTACAGGAGGTGGAATATTTAGATCATATTGTATCACATGAGAGTGTTAAGGTAGATCCTAACAAAACTTAATCCATGAAGGAATGGAAACTCCCCACAACATTAAGGTATATTCAAGGATTTCTCATATTAATAGAATATTATCTCAAGTGTGTTAATAATTATGGGATAATAACAACACTTCTAACAACATTATCAAAGAAAGATGCATTTTATTGTACGCTAAAAGAAACTAAGGCCTTTAAACATCTTAAAGAGTAAATGTGTCAAGATATAGTCTTAGCTACACCAAAATTCACAAAAACCTTTACTGTGGAATGTAGTGCCTTACGAAATGGATTTCATGGTATTTTAAGGAAATAAGTGTTAACACCTAATCATCAGAATTAGGTGAATAAATAAAATCAGTGTAAATAAATAATGAGAAATATTAACAGTCATCGGGAGATGAAGTGAACAGTCTCCCTCATGTATATAATAAAGACCAACCTGAAGGAATAATATGAATTGATTTGTGTTAAGGAGTTACTGCTTGGTGTGACATGGTATCAGAGCCAGATCCCAAAATTAGTTATAACTCCCTTTTGCCTACTATGCTCTCTGTCCACTGCCCCTGTGGAGTCTGTCTACTATAGTTAATTCTGCGCCATTCTGCCCTCTGTCTACCATAATTAATTATGCACCATTTTTTCCATGCCTCAGCTTTGAAACCTTATGAATTGCCATTGAATTCCTTGAGGGAGTGCTACTGCAAGAGCCATCATGCTACTGGGTATGTGAGTTCTGCATGAAGCATTATCTCCATTGAAGAAACCTTTGTTGAAACCAGAACTATCATCCACCGAACAGTCTCTTGTTGCATGGCCCCAAGAGCCATCACGTTATTGCGTTGAATGGTGCATTGAAGAAGTTGCTTAGGAGGGATGGATGAGAGAGGAGAAACATGAAGTGGAAAATTGAAATGCATAATGCCTCTGTACTGTTCATAAGAACAAGTTTCATCCCTAAGAATCGGTTGACCGAGAGGCACTGAACAATTGTTCATGCTGTCTTGGGAAGATACACTCTTCAGTTCTAGAACAACAATATCAGCAAGGGACCCAGTGGTAGCATTGGATGCAGAAAGCTATTGCTGGTATCAAAGCACACCTGCGTGCATGAATCATCTCCATGACCAAGTTTACTGCATTAATGGTGCGTGAAACAATGCTGGTGCATGAATGGTGCGTGAATCAATCTGCATGAGAGAGTGTTGACGCGGAAGCACTGGTATATATGTTGAAGTTTTCTGGCATATACGTTGAAGGTTTTTGGCATATAACATTGGTATATACATTGAAGTTTTTTTTGGCATATAAAACGTGTTAAATGCCATGCATTGAATCTACTTAGTAGGACTGACATGTTATCTTGAACATTGTTTTAGTATGCTACCTATATATTGAATGTTGTCCTATGATGTGTATGTGAGTTGAGCCCCGATTTTGTGCATGTTTTAAAATCGAATGGTTGAAATCAAACTCTTCCATAGACATGTCGCCATTGTGTGTTGAAATTTTTTTGAAAGGCTGCATTGGGTGATCAATGTAAAAAGGAACCGATATATATTTTGAGTAGTGTGTATTACCAAGAAAGGCTGATATATATGTCTTAGGTATTGACATTTGTTGTCAAGTTGAGTTTGTTGTCCAGTCATATCAGAATTAACTTTCTTTTCCCATTAAGAGTAAAAGTTTTACAACAGAAGTTTTTGTTACAGTATGCATTCAATCATATCCATTCTGGGAATAGTTCTCACTAGAAATGAAAACTATCCTGAAGGGTCCCGGATGATAAAACACACCCTCATTTTCAATGAGTTGTGGAAAGGAGTGTGCATTGGAGATGGAGACAAACAACTAGAACAACCTACATCAGACAAAGAGCTCACCATTTGGGAAAATAAGAACAGCAAAGCCTATGCATTAATTTCATCATCTGTAAGTAAAGAGGTGAGTCACCATATTATGGAATTTTCAACTGCTTTCGAAGCCTTACAAAACCTGAAAGGACTCTATGACTCACATTGTACACTTGAAGTTGTTCAACTCATGATTAAACTCTTCACTATTGAATTACAAAATAATGATCCTCTTGCTCTTGCATCTGAATTAAAGTCTATAATGCACAATAGCCAAGCCACTAAAATTGATTTGGATATTCCTCTTATCGATTTTCTCAAGGCACTTTATCCTACTTACTCCAATTATCTTGAGTCATTGCAAGAAAATGGAAATCTTAAAGACATTACCTTTGACTCTCTTCTAAAGAAATTTACTGAAAGAGAGAAAGCTTTTGGAAAGAAGATAGCCCCTAAATCTTCTGAAGAGGCTACATGCCTTGCTCATAAATAAAAGCATCCTGCTTAAGATTCTTCAAGAGGAAGAGGTGGTCGAAGAGGAAGAGGAAGATATTTCAGAGGTGGGGGGGCAGACAATTTCAAGGAGAAAAGGCAGATTTGCACTGCATACGTTGCAAAAGAAATGGATCACATGATGCCTCTGCATGCAAGTTACCATGGGACAAAATTGAGCAGAAAGAAACCAACAGAAAGGTAAAACTGATGATAGAGACAAAGGTAAATCACCTGAATCCACTCACTATGTTGTGGCACAATGTAATATTGGAGTAAATGAAGATTTATTTAATGCTTCACTTGCTTCTTGGAAAAATGATTGGTTGCTTGATTCAGGAGCAACCTGCCACATGACTCAAGGAAAAGATATTTTTGAAGAATTTACTGACAATGTTGATGGAGCAGTATACTTTGTAGACGAATCAAGAATCAAGCCATCAAGGCTTGGCACAATTAGGGTTAAACTACCTGGTCTTCCATACTTTCTTCTATATCATGTTCTATATCTCCCACAGATCAAGAGAAACTTGTTGTCCTTGGTCCACATCTGCCAGCAAGTTCACTCCATTCATATGTTTGATGACAAGCTTGAGGTAAGAAAAGCATTTGACCACTCACTTGTCATGAGGGGAATAAAAGAAGAAAGGCTTCTCAAGCTGCAAGGAACCTCTGCTCGTGCACAACATTTCTCATGAAATTATCATTATGAAGAAGGTACACTTCCATCAAGTTTATT
Source organism: Pinus taeda (assembly GCA_000404065.3). NCBI lineage: Eukaryota > Viridiplantae > Streptophyta > Pinopsida > Pinales > Pinaceae > Pinus > Pinus taeda. The sequence continues at coordinate 44,542 of APFE030513639.1, forward strand.
ATGGCATGCTAGATTTGGACATTTGAACTATGACAAGCTCCTCTTGTTGAAGAAAAATGGTATTTCTAGTTTGCATACAATTCCTAGGATACTTAAGCAATGTGATGCTTGCATTCTAGGAAAGCATAGAAAATAGTCTTTTCATTATTCATATTGAAGAGCACATAGAAAAAATGAACTCATTCATTCATATTTATGTGGTCTAATCCCTGTTCCTTCTGGAAATGGAAATAAATATATGATGACATTTATTGATGACTACACCAGAATGTGTTGGGTTTATTTATTGAAGAACAAATCTAATGTTTTTCAAACATTCAAGAAATTTCATAAATGGATTGAAAATGATGCACAATCTTATATTGGGTCTATTTGCACTGATAATGGAAAAGAATACACATCAAATGAATTTTAAAACTATCTTCACCAACATGGGATCAAACATCAAACAATTGTGCCTTATAATCCCCAACAAAATGGTGTAGCTGAAAGAATGAATAGGACAATATGAAATATGGTACGATCCATGCTCTTCTTCAAAAATGTAAAGATAATGTTTTGGGTTGATGTTGTTCTATGTGCTTCATATATAAAGAATAGATGTCCATCTAATACTATTCGAAACAAGACTCCATATGAAATGTGGTATGGACATTTTCCTTCGGTAAAGCATCTCAGGGTCTTCAGTTCCACCTGTTATGCCTTGATACCAAAGGTACATAGAAACAAACTTGGTGATAGAAGTCATAAATGTACCTTCCTTGGGTATTCAAACACCTCCAAAGCATATCGTCTCAATGATGAAGTAAATAAAAAGTTTGTTGTATCTAGAGATGTAATTTTTCTTGAGTCATCCAAAACTGACAATGTTGTTGAGCGGCAACTTGATCACTTGGATAGATTCGCAAAAGCAAAATCATTTCAAGAATTTGATAATCAGATTCCACATCTTGAAGGGGGGATTCTTATACTAGATCAACATGTGGAATCTTCTTCTAAAGAACACTCTCCCCTGCATGAAACTCCAACAACGAATGATGCTTTAAGTGATGTGATTGACAGAATTGGGAGACTCAACCTTGATTCAGTCCCAACTCAATTAGTGGAGCAGTCTAGACCATATGAGAAAGGTCCCCCAAAGTGGCTGAAAAAGACACTTGAAAGTGTTCATCTTCATGAGGTTGGAAATACAAGAACTAGAAATTCAAACCAGTAAAATGGAGGTGATGTAGATGACTCTAATTCACCTGTTGATATGGATGTTTCTTATGATTGTGAATTGAACTTGTCTACATATTTTGAACCAACTTCCTTGAAAGAAGTTGCTTCTCATGATGAATGGAAAGAAGCGATGAAAAGGAGTATGATGCCCTCATAAAGAATGGCACTTGGAAGCTGGTTGATCCTCCATTAGGAACCAAACAAATTAGCTACAAGTGGGTCTACAAGAACAAGTATAACGTTGATGGCTCACTTGAAAAGCACAAAGCTAGGTTTGTGGCAAAAGGTTTTGCACAAAAGGAAGGGGTTAATTATGAGGAAACGTATGCCCCCACAGCAAAATGGGCTACCATCCAGACACTCTTTGCCCTAGCAGCTCAGAACGGTTCGAACGTCCATCAAATGGATGTAAAAACTACTTTCTTGAATGGAGATCTAAAAGAGAGTGTTTTTATTTCCCAGCCTGAAGGATTTGCTGTGAAAAGACATGAACATAAAGTATGCAAACTTGTTATGTCCTTGTACGGCCTCAAACAAGCACCGCGAGCCTGGTATGAAAACTAACTGAGCATCTTTTGAAACTCAATTTCAAACATTATGATCTTGATGATGCAACTTTAATTGTCAAGAAAGTTGGAAAAACAGTTGTATATCTTGTTGTATATGTAGATGATATTTTGATGATAGGGAACAATGAAAGGTACATTGCATCAATAAAGAAGGAATTGGGGAAAAGTTTTGAAATGACTGATTTGGGCTATGTTCATTACTATCTTGGTATTGAAGTAACCCAACATCCGAAGTCCATATTTCTTTCTCAGAAGAAATACATTGGAGATCTGTTGAACATGTTTGACATGACAGAATGCAATCCTCTTACTACTCCAATGGAACAAAACTTAAAGCTCACATCTATTGAAGGAAAAGAATTTGAGGATGCAACAAAGTATAGACATCTTGCAAGAAGTCTCAACTACTTAACTACTACCAGACCAAACATTTTGTTTGTTGTTGGAATCCTCCCCAGTTTTATGCAAAAGCCTTGTGAGGGACATTGGTCTACTATACAAAGAGTTATAAGGTACTTGAATGGAACTCAAGACTTTGGAATTAAGTATACACAAGTGGACAACTTCAGTTTGATTAGATACTCTATTTCAGACTTCGATGAAGACAAAGAAACTGGGGTATCTACTTTAGGATATGATATGTGTCTTGTATTAGGAGCTGTCTGCTGGAGATCAAGCAAACAATCAGTTCGAGTAGATTACACAACAGAGGTAGAATACGTGGCAGCAGTTGAAGCAACAAAAGAAATTGTGTGGCTCAGGAAAATTCTTGAAGATTTGCAGGTAAAACAGGTACAATCAACTCCACTCATGATTGACAATACCTCTGCAATAAAGTTGGCCAAGAACCCAAATTTATATGATCGAATGAAGCACATCAATACCAAATATCATCTGATTCAACTTCATGTTTAGGCCAAAACGATCCATCTCCATCATTGTTCCACTAATGAGCAAATTGTCGACATCTTGACCAAAGCACTTGGAAGAGAAAATCTTGAACAATTCAAAATGATGCTTGGACTCACCATCATCCCTTCAGATTAAGAGGGGGAATGTTGACACCTAATCATCAGGATTGGGTGAATAAATAAAATCAATGTAAATAAATAATAAGATATATGAACAATCATCAGGAGATGAAGTTAACAGTCTCCCTCATGTATATAATAAATACCAACCCGAAGGAATAATATGAATTGATTTGTGTTCAGGAGTTACTGTCTATTTTGACAATAACAAAGACCCATTTCCTCCGGAAGTCATCTAATCAAGGGAAATAATTTACACAAACCTATTCATGAGAAGAAAATGTTGTAAATTCTATATTCCTTGAGGTAATGGTACCCTTACCTAAGGGGAAGACACTTCAAGGTAAAAAAAAATAATGATATTCTTAAATGCTTCTTGGGACAAATTTTATCCTTAGAATAGTATAGAAAATGGATATCAAACATTTTTGGTTATGAATTTGAAATCATCTATAAAAAAGGGAAGAAAAATATTGGTGTAAATGCACACCCAAGAAAGGATGAGGACATGAAGGCATTGCTTCAAGTCATTTCTATTATCCAACCACATTAGATAACTGAGGGAAGGGATGAATGAAATAATGATGAAGAGGTGATTTAGAGCCTCATTTGAAGTGTGAAAGGCGGTGAACCATCACACCTGGCTATGAGCTCTGGCGATTTTTGGTTACAGCTGCTGTTCTAGGGTTTCTGACCTTCTCTACCATTCCAGAGCCTGCTTTGGCTGAGCAGCTCTCCAGACTGGCTGACCTCTACAACAGGGGCAGGAGACTGGCCCGTCATATGAGCGGAGGGGGGTCCACAGGGACCCCATCGTTCAAAAGCATTGTGATGAACAGGCGGACAAAAAATGAAGGGTTGAGAATCCCAGGTCAAGGTGATAGTAAAAGCCCAGGAAATAGCAGAAAAGACAAAGGGAAAGCAATGTCAGCAGAACAGGGAGGAGGTTCCAAGCAAAAGGAACAGGAAGCAGAAAATATACCCCTCGGGGCAGCTGCAAACTCTCAAGATGAGATCCTTAAGCAGACCCAGACCACGGACGGAAACGATAAAGAAAAGCAAGGGGGCACACGAAATGGAAAAGAGAAGGAACCGCCCATAACCCCAGGCACCAGCAAGGCCCCTCAGGGGGCCTATAAGCCCAAAAAGAAAGAAGCCCTAAGAGTGACCTGCACGGATCCGGAGATCCAAGCACACAGGGAGCACATGGCGGAGCACGTGGTCATTTGCAAATTCATGGGACTGTGGCCAACGGAGCGAAGCCTTTGCCAATGGATCAAGCAACACTGGAAGCCTAAAGGGGACATTAATTTGCACCTAGGAGCTAAGGGATTTTTCACAGTTGTCTTCAGAAGCCTAGAAGACAAAGACAGAGTTTTCGAAGGAGGCCCATATTTTTTCTCTTCAGCTGGTCTCTACATGAGACCCTGGAAGCCCAACTTTGTGCCTGAAAATGAAACCTTCACTCAGGTCCCGGTTTGGATCCGTCTCTTCTCCCTCCCCATCGATTATTGGGGTCTAAATACCCTCAAGCAAATAGGAGATAAGCTGGGTACTTTTGTCAAGGCGTCTGAAGCTACTATCCAGCGCAGATACACTTCATGCGCTAGAATCTGTGTGGAACTGGACGTATCTGGGGTCCTGCATGAAGGAATTTGGCTGGAGTTCCAGGACGAAGATTACTTTCAGGCCATTGACTATGAACAAATACCTTTCCGATGCAGGAAATGTCACAAGCACGGGCATCTAGTAAGAGACTGCCCTCTCAATAAAACGGAAGGGGTAAGCAAGCCCCAGGTTGAGCAGCAGAACAAAGAGGCATTCACAAAACCCAAAATCAGGAAAAGAGCCAATCGAAGAAGGCCTAATAGAGCAGGAGTCGGCCCAAGTGCCTTCCTCAACCCCTTCAAAGTTTTAGAAACAGATACAGAAACAGAAGAGATCCGAGAAGAAGAGAGAAACGTGGAGGAGCCACAAAATCAACAAGAAAACAACAGGAAGGGATAGGACGAAGATTCACACAGTCCCAGAGATATTAGAGCAGAACAGGAAAGCACACAAGATGAGGACACAGAGATGTTCTACAGTGATGGGGGTAACGATGAACAGGAACTAAATGAAGCTCTAAAAAAGGCAGGAGTCGACCTACCAGCTCTAGAGGAGGACTGGAAGGCCAAAGGCATTGAAAATGTCCCAGAGGAAGAACTTAAACGGATAAGCGAACTCTTCATTGCCAGACAAAAAGTGGAACTAGCTAGGCAGAACAGAAAACTGGGAATAGCAACAGGATCAAGCAATCACTCCAATTTCATCTCCCTCAACCCAGCAGGCTTCAAACCAAGAAGGAAAAGAGGTAGGAGGATGACTGGAGAGGTTCTTCACGACCTGGGAATCTTATTACTGAACTCAGGTAAAATAAAGGCCCTTGAAGCCTTCCCGTCCTTTAATCCCTCCACCTAGTTATCAATGAAAGTTATTTCATGGAATGCAAGAGGGCTTAATAGCCAAGCTAAGCAAAGACTTCTTATTAGGAAGTTCAAAATAGAAAAACCAGACATGATGTTTATTCAAGAAACAAAATGCTCCTCCTCACTCATCAAAATTATCAGTCAAAAATTAGGTAAGTCTCTTGACCTCATTGAAGTAGCTAGCACAAGCTGGGAAGGAGGCATCACCGCCTTCTGGGACTCAAGAACCATCAGCGTTCTAGCCTCAGAAGCCACTCGTGCCTACATAGCCACGGAAATTCAAATCACAGGTAACTCTGAAACTTACCTCTGTGTCAATGTTTATGGTCCTCAAAGACTAGATGATAAGTTTTCTTTCCTCAACTCCCTCCTAAGTCTGCAATCTAGATATCAGGCCTCTAAAATCATCATAGGTGGAGATTTCAATATGATCACCTCCCTCCTGGAGAAGAATGGAGGGTTAAGAAAACTCAATAGAAATGCAGAGGCCTTCGCTGACTTTATTGAATCGACAAAGCTAGTGGATGTGCAACCCTCCTCTCACTCTTTCACCTGCAACAACAGAAGGGGAGGGGAGCACCTAACTGCCTCCCGCTTGGACAAGTTCCTTATCTCAGAGAGCATTGTTTTGGATGGCATCATGGTCAGCTCTGACATCCTCCCTAGTGGGGGCTCAGATCATTGGCCCATCTCTCTTGAAGCAGCCTTCCTGGGTACCCCAAGAAATAAGCCTTTTCGTTTTGAAAAATTTTGGCTACAGCACCCCAACTTTGTTAATTTGCTGGAGCAATGGTGGAGAGAACCTTTGCAAGTTCAGGGTACCAAAATTTTTAAACTCCAAAGCAAGCTCAAGCATATCAAAAGTAAAATCAAGCACTGGAATACTACAGAATTTGGCAATATCTTCAAAGAAAAATCCATTATAGAGGGCAAGCTCGAAAGCATACACAACAGCTGGATCTCTAGCAACATAACCGAAGAATCCAAGGAGAAGGAAAAAGACCTTATGACCTAATGGCATCAAAGAAGCCTCCAAGAAGAAACACTCTGGAAACAAAAATCCAGAGTGCTATGGCTTAAAGAGGGAGAACAAAACTCAAAATTCTTCCACAGGTCCACCCTTGACTATAGAAACACCAACAAAATTCTCAATCTCAAAAATGCTTCGGGCGACACTCTGCATAACCACAAGGAAATATCCTCGCTCCTGACAACTCATTTTAAGCTCATTTCTCAGGAATTGCCTATGGACAGAACTGATGCAATCAACTCTTTAACGCAATCAATCCCCAAGGTGGTGACCAAGGAACAAAACCTCGCCCTCCTAAAAGAAATTTCAATGGAGAAAGTGGAGGAAGCAGTTAAAAGTATGCCCAATGACAAAGCCCCTGGTCTAGACGGCTTCACCATCAACTTCTTCAAAGCTTGCTGGCAAACCATCAAAACAGAAATTTGGGAAGTGGTTGAGGACTCTCGACGCTCTGGGACTATTCTCAAATTAGTCAATTCTACTTTCTTGGCTCTAATTCCTAAGGAAGAGAACGCCCAAACCCCAGAGAAATTCAGACCTATTACCCTGTGCAATGTGATATACAAGATTATCTCCAAGGTCATTGCTAACAGACTCAAACCCATCCTACCTAATCTCATCTCTGAAGAGCAGTCGGGTTATGTGGAAGGTCGAAAAATCTTAGACAATATTCTCCTCGCTCAAGAAATGGTCCACACTCTTCGGATCAGGAAAAAAGCAGGGATGCTTATGCAGCTTGATCTCTCTAAGGATTTTGATAAAGTAAATTGGAATTACCTGGAAGCTGTTCTTACAGCTTTCGGCTTTGATCACAAATGGAACAAGTGGATCCTGGCCCTCATCAAGTCCTCCTCCTTTTCCATCCTTGTCAACGGTTCTCCTTCAGAAACATTCACTCCTTCCAGAGGCATCAGGCAGGGAGACCCTCTCTCCCCTTTCCTTTTTGTGATTCTCATGGAAGGCCTTAGTCGTCTCATCCTCAAAGCCAAAACAGATGGCACTATCAAAGGTCTCTGCCCTCTTCATTCCAGTCCAGCCACTACTCACCAGCAATTCGTGGACGATACCCTCCTTCATGGCACCCCCACAATGAAAGAAGCGTTGGCCTTCAAATCCATTCTAACTCTGTTCAGCAAAGCTTCAGGTATGGAAATCAATCATGCTAAATCCAAGATTTTTTTCTTCAATACTCATTTAGCAATTCAGAAACATCTTATAAGCATTTTGCGTTTTAAAAGAAGCACTCTGCCCTCCAAACACCTGGGAGCCCCGCTTACCTCCAAACCCTGGCAAAAGCACCATTGGGAAAGCACCCTAGCCAAGCTGGAAAACAAATGCAAACACTGGACTCACAAGGCCCTAAACTTCGCGGGCAGGCTTGTCCTCACTAAGGCCATATTGCAAGCCATCCCCCACTACCTCCTATCCATCCTTCCTACTCCCCAAGGCATTCTTCACAGGATCAGAACAATCCAGAGAACTTTCCTTTGGAAGAGCAATGCGGAGAAAAATAAATGGGCCTTAGTGTCCTGGAACAAGCTTTGCAAATCCAAATCTCTAGGTGGCCTCAACCTTATAGACCCCCAGACTGCAAACAATATCTGCAGTGCGAAATTATGGTGGAGATGGCTCAAAGAACCGCACCTTCCCTGGGCAAAGCACTGGAAAGAGAAATACACTCCCAACTGCAGCGAAGAGGATCTTATCCGCCTTCAGGAAGTTCCGGAAGGTTCCCCAATTTGGAAGCTGGCCAAACAGAATCGCAACATTATTCAAGATCACATCTTTTGGGAGATCAGGAATGGAAACACAACGCTCTTTTGGGAGGATGCATGGCAGCAGCTTCCCCGCCTCGCCAAGCCAGAATTGGAAAACTACAAAAGAGAAGTTCAATCAATGGGCAACTACAAAGTAAACCAGTACTGGCGCCAGGACACCAACGAGCAGGAGTGGAGAATCTGGAATCCCCCAACCTGCATCAGCTTCGCAACTGAGAGCCCTCTTCTTTAGAACCTCCTAACTATTCTCAACAAAAGGAAAATCAGATCTTCTACAGTCAGTGACCAACTCAGATGGGGAATGAAAGGAAACGGCAGCTACACCCTAAAGGAAGCTAGGATTCATCTTGAACAGAGGGAGCAAGGGGAATTCCTCCCCTGGAGCTCTAAGATTTGGAACAGCCTCTTCTGGCCCAAAATCAAAACCTTCCTTTGGCTCCTTATGCAAGGAAAAACCCTCACCTGGGACAACCTCCGGAAAAAAGGCTTTTCTGGCCCCTCCATATGTCCCATGTGCAGAAACGAGGAGGAAACAATAAACCACCTTTTTAACTCATGCCTCTGGGCAAACAATTTATGGCACTGGCTAGAAAACATAATGCAACAATCCAACAGGAACTTAATTTCCATACAAGACACAATCACCCAATGGCCAGAGGACTTCTCGAGCAACTACAGGGTCAACAGCATCTGGAAAATCATCCCAGGCTTTGTCACCTAGACCATATGGAACGAACGAAACAGGAGAATTTTTCAAAATGAACAAAGAAACTTCGAGTTCTCGCAAATTACCGTATCCGCCAACATCCGTGAGTCAATCTCTACCAAATGCACGGGGGGGTCCGCCGAGAATCCCTCGCCCAGGGACCAACGCATTCTGGCCAGCTTCAAACTGGATACGGCAGACAGTGCTTCTATTGCTAGTAGCCATCGCTCTACTCCGAAAGATTCACTAGGTTGGCACAAGCCTCCAGCAGGTTTCCCTAAACTTAATTTTGATGGCGCCTCTAGAGGCAACCCGGGCCCGGCAGGCATAGGGGGTGTTGTCAGAAACCACAGAGGGGAAATTCTTTATATTTACAGTCAAGTGTTGGGTGAAGCCACGAATAATGAAATGGAATTCGCTGCGATGGAAAAAGGCCTTAGAACTCTGCACGCAAAACAGATGGCCAACATCATCATTGAGGGAGACTCTGAATTAGCCATAACCACAGCAAGACGAATTTACCACGGCACTCCGGTTGGCAGAGTCATGAAACACTAGCGCTTGGCTCAGACAAAAGAAAACATCGCCATTCTGCTCAGCAAAATGAAAGGCCTCACCTTTCAAGCGATCAGAAGAAAGGGTAATGCGGTGGCAGACCACCTGGCCAACGTTGGGATTGAGAATCCGGATGATCCTAAGGACAGCTGGTGGGACGAAGTCACGTGTCCTGACCTCAAGGCAACCTGCCTCCAACATGCCAAAAAGGACATAGCCCAAACAGAAAAAGGCGACGGAACGATGACGGCTCTCCAATTTCCGGCAAACCGCCATGCTGACCAAGCACTCCACCTTTCATCCGGATGAAGCCGATAGACACTCGGCACAGGGCTTAACTGTTAGGCGTTGCAGACACAAGGATTTGTACTGCCCCACAATCTATTGGGATCCTCAGTGCCGTAACCACAACAGGACTAAGCCCACCTGGCGGGCTAAAGGCAAGGGGATGATCGACTGCAATTATAGCCATCAATTATACTCTGATACCACCGTTCCTCCTTCTCGTGGTAATAATCACGACAAGATGGGCAAGTTTCCCTCCCTCCTAATCTCCCCCTCCGACATTCTTCAGACGCCAAGCTATTTAACAAAGACCCTGGCAGATTGGGAAAGCACTGTTTTATCGTATTGCAAGGAGAAAAGTCTGGGCACTGCCAACACAAAGCAAGGCATCTCCGTGGCAAGCACCCACAACATGAAAGGGGAAGGTTGTCGCAACCAGGCTGCTATAAAGGACCTTCACCATGCCCAGAAAACATTTGAGTCTCAGACCTCGCAGCGCAACAAACGGAAGCTGGAGGAGCTAGAAGGCAAAGTTAAGGAGGAGGAAGCTCAATTATCTGACCAGCAATTGGAGAGGGAGGTCAGTTGGCTTCAGGACCCCAGCACCACCTACACGCATGCTACTCAATTCGTCAGAACCCAAGCAGAGGCTTGGAGAATGAAAACAATGTTGGCTAAGGTTCTGACAGAGCAGGAGGAGCAGAAGGAAAAAGTTCAGAACCTCAAGTGCCAAATGGATGCGATGGAGCATGACTATATGTGTGTCGTCGAAAGCATTGAGTTTAAACTGTCATCGCTTGACCAGCAAGCGGATGTTATTAGTAAGAAGCTCACGATGCTAATAAAGCTAATGAGGAACGTGGTTAATTTAGAAGGTGTTTCCGGAGAAACTTCAGGTGCTCCTCTGAATGACCCTCCAAAGCCGGGGACCAGCACCCCGCCAAAGCAAGGGCCGTCCAACCGCTGACGGTTCCGGCCTTCCTTCCTTTTTGGCACCTTGGTCTCTCGTGCTCCAGGTTTTGTCACTCTCAGTTTCTTCACCTCGCTCTCAGCTCTTTACTTGTGGAATTAGTTTTATGGTTAATTTGTTGTCTCCTGTTGGCCATCCTGCGTGGTGTGTTGGTTCATTTTTTGGTCTCTGTCATGGCCGCCCTGTGTGGTGTGCTCGAATCAATTTTGTGAAGTGTGGCCACCCTGCGAGGCGTGATGGTTCTCCATGGTTTCAAATGCAAATCTTTATTGCCAGGCATGCTGTTAAGCTGCCCCTAAATCTGCATATGCAGAAGTTTTGTATCATAGTCCTCTTTTGTTAATACAAACGCTTATTTACAAAAAAAATAAAAATAAAAAAAAAAGAATGATGAAGAGGTGTGGACATGTATTCAAAAGTTTTAGCAAGATACTGGTGCATCTTATACAGTTATCTAAAAAAGTGTTGTTGGAAAAAATGTTTCCATGGATGTCAAAGGTGGTGGTTCTATGGAGAATGCCAATGAGTTTCAAGTTCAAGGTGAGTATTTTGTTAGCTGCAATCTTTAATTCAAAACCATCATAGTATTAGGTTAAATGAGGAAGCTAAAAGATATTATAATTATGATGGTTGGATGACCCGAGATTTGAAGGCATTTTTTCCACAGAAGATCATATAAAATACTTATGCAAATGAGGTAGATGTATAGGCCTTCGAAATAACTCTCTAACAATATATAGTAGGTTGAAAAACTCCAAAGTATGAAGGAATTATGGCCATTTAAATGTTGGCAGGGATCCCAACCCAAAGGTTTCTTAGAAACCTTAAGTATTGATAAATATTCATTTTTAAAAGGCCATGGGCCCCACATCACAATCAACAAACACATGGAAGAGCCACATTCAAATTTCAGGAGGGATGGCACTACAACCCGACAAGGGACCACATAACCGTGGGCCCTTTTCTCTATGAATTTTTTTATAGTGGCACAAGTTTAAAGTCTCGGGATCTCAAAATTTTGAGGTACTAAAATACAAGAACTTTCCCCATTTACTACCACACATAATTCATATATCAAGCTAAAAATTATTATAAATATATTTAACAGAAAAATAAAGTCTTTGACACCATTCCTCATAGGATGACATTGACATCGAACAACGTGGACTAATGGCAAGAGGAAAAATGGCACAATAGAATTGGAAAACCCGTGTGATGTGGATCACAAGTGGAGCCATGGTAGCATGATGATGCCAAGAGTCCAAAGCTCTGAGATTACATCATCATAATGCAAAAAAAATAAAATCCTAGGGAGACGTGCACCTCCAGGAGAGTAACACGTGGCGTGCAAATATAGAATTTGTAGGTGGCCAAGTGGGATGAAAATTGGTGACACATGTACTAATGAAAAAATCACACATGGGAGTGGGTGAATACATAGGAGAAAGGTGGAATACAGTCAATAAAGAATTGGCAAAAATTCTCCTTACTGATTTTGAAAGTAGGTCGTCGAATTTTTGTGAAGGATCACAATAAGAAATGACCATGAAGATGGGACCTAAACAAAAGGTTTACTATCATCAAATGATTTTTCATGTGTTGGAAGGTACACCTACATCTGTTATGTGTAGTAGTTTAGTGTGTTGTGTGACCAGGGATAATGCATAAAATATAAATAAGTATGGGCCTACAACTTTATTGTTATGAGAAAGGCTATGCAAAAATATACAAATAGCTTAGTCCTAAGGGATTGACTCAATGGGAAAATGTTTAGCAACATGAATGAGTTAACAACTAGTTTGGCATGGCATTCCTTACATGGTGAAAATCACACAAGCTAAGGCTTAAATCCTATAGGGCCAATGCTTCTTTCCAATACTAATTTGGAAAAGCATGCATATTTGGTTGAGTCTAGCAGAGTTGGAAAATACTATAGGAGGATAAAAAAAACCGAAAGGAAAAACAATTCTTCCTAATATATGTTGTAATAATCAATGACTGACATTTTTTTCAAATTTAAAGAGTATAAAAATCCTTTGCTTCAAAACATTTCCAGTAAAGATATTTAAAGGAGGTAGATGAAGTTGATAAGATGAGTTATGAATAGCTCTCTATATCATCTTGCATTTTGATCATGGGAGCAATATTGAAGCACTGAAATCAATTTTGATTTAATTAAGAAGATATTTTGAGTTCAGGGACACAGTGATATGATTATGAATTTGGAGGTGTAAGCTATGTTGGCCTCCTTGAGTCTGCAAGTTTCACCTCAAAACATAAATATTAATTGTTGCAGTTAGGGAACTACTTGACTCTGTATTGGAAACCATACTAAAACAATTAATGGCATGCTCCACCGAAGGTATTAACAAAACAAATTCTAATGAAAGAGGATGTTAGTCATACATATTCTGTAAATGCATCTTCTAATCCAACTATTCACACCATGTTGTATGACTACAAGTTCTAACATAGGAGTTCACTTGAATCATATATAATGAAAAAAATACACAGGTGTCAAAAATGAAATATTGTGTGTGAATGGGCTATGTGTGGGAGGAAATTGTGTGCAATAGAAATGAGCATTGTGTAGAAGAATTTAAATGGCTTTGTGCTAATTCTAGGTATGATGATAGAGAAAAATTCAGAGAGGGATGTAAAAGAGGAGAAACATAGATAAAGGGAATTTAGTGTGTATGCATAATGTAGAGGAGAAAGAGTCATAGAGAGACAATAGATCAAGGCCATAGTTATCCTTTATGATGTAGCATCAAAGGCCATTATTCTCATTTTGGAAATTGCATGAAAAGTAGAACACTTGGTAAACGCAAATGTGGGCCCAAAATTATAAAAGGCATATTCCTTTAGGAGAGTTGGGGTGTTTTTATTTGAAGGGGTTGGGCCTCCTATGAGTAAGTGCTAAAAAACAAGTGATGTAATCTTAGTAGGTGATTTAGAATCACATCATAATATAAAAAAAATCTTCGATGGTTTTTCTCCAAGAAGGGTTTCCATATTAAATCAATATATTAAATATCACTGTATGATTATTGACCTCCCATGCGTAAATTTCATGTCTCCCAACTAATTGTTTAAGTGCTTAATGTAAAAGAAATAGAAAATTGTAAATTATTGTTTTGATGCCCCTCTCTATAATTCCTAATTCCAAACAATTTGTATCAGAGTGAGGTTCCTCCAGGAACATCTTAATCACTAGAAGGTAGATCAGTAGGGAATCATGGATAGACAATAAAGTCATGATGCTTATTCAAGTAAGGTACCAATATTTAATGGTACAAATTATGTATACTCGAAAGTCACAATGGAACCCTACCTCAGGTCGTTAGGTGTAGGTGTTTGGAGCTTTGTGTTAGTTGAAAATGTAGTCTCAGTAACCCCTCCAATAGATCCATATGGTCAAAAAAATTATGTAAACAATGCACAGGGAAATAATTCCATTCTCCTCGGTCTCAATCAATTTAAACTACTAAAAGTAATGCATTGTCATTCATCCAAGCAAGTGGGAAAATGCCAAAAAATGTTATTAAGGAGATTACAAAGTTAAGAAATCCAAGCTCCAAGATTTAAGAATGATATTTTAAATCTTAAGAATGAATGAAGACGAGAATATAGCAAAAAATTTCCTTGGAGTTAATGAGGTAGCGAATATGATTATAGGACTTGTTTAATATCTCAGTAATGAAGTCTTTTTCCGAAAGATATTGAGATATCTTCCTATCAGATTCAATACTAAGATATCAGCAATAGAAGAGATGTCAGAGTTAAAATCCATCATAGTGGAGCAGCTCCATGAAGCTCTTACAACTTGTGAGATGAGAATACGAAAAGAGAATGTTGAGGAAAATGAGGATACACTTAAAGTCTCAATGAAGACTAAGGAACATAAATATCACCAAGAGTGTTCCAACTGTGAATTAGATAAGGAGTTGAATTAGTTTGATAGAAGATTAAATGTTGAAATATGTTATTAGGCTATTACTTAATATATATAAAAAATGATAATGACATCACCATCACACTGTTGAAAACACTTACCCTTGTCAAATATTGGTGGGAATGTTACTAGGATAGAAAAAAGTAAGGTGAGTATAGAATACTCGATGCGGGTGTCACTTGTGTTACTTTTATTGATTCCTTCAAGGAGAAATTCTACCCTGTAGGGGGCTATGATGACCAATACATGAGATGGGAAAGTCTATGACCATATAGAGATGTAATAGTGTTAGGGTGCACCAATATTTTCCATATCTTTCATTCAAAGATAGGTATCAAAGACTCTGAATAGTACCTAATTTTGAATTACCATTGTAGACTACATAGGTAGATCCAAATGAGTTTGAATTTCCTAAACATCTCTTCAATGGTAGCCAGTTATCAATATGCTATCAAACTAGAGAAGAAATTGAAAGTAAGGAATAAGTGGGAGTTTTGGTATACAAATCCACTACAAAAAAATCCTAGAAAAGGAGGCCTAACTCATAGAATAAGGGAAAAAGTGAGGAGATCCAATATAAAGATAACAAACCCATGTAACAGAAAAATAAGGGTGATGGGAAGAAAAGAAGGGCATTCGAAAGTGGTCTAAGTTCCACAAAATTACCTTGCACAACACCGATGATTTTTTCTTGAAATAATAATTGTTGGTTGATATTAAAGAGAAAGAAAAAGATTTAGATCACATTCTAATTATAAACATGATAAAGGAAATATTATCATTAATGTAGAACCCAATGCTACCATTACAACTACAAATATTCAACTAGAAGAATTATAGGAGCTTGATAGGGCCGAAGCACATCTTCCATTCATATACATGTGTGTATGGGACCCCACTACATTTCATTGTTCATAATTAACACTAGAAGAACTTGATCTCAGACAATGTTGTTAATATATAGAAATTTTTTATAGTTCATTTCCCTAAACCATATGTAATAGGTTGGTTTAGTCATGAATGAGGTATCCATGTCAACCAAAAATACCACTTGTCCTGTGAAGCTAATCCCTTCAAGGATGAGGTACTATGTGATGTTGTGTCACTCAATTTTTGTGACGTTTTTGTTTGACAACCTTATATGTGGAAACATTATGTTGTTTATAAATCTCGACCACATAGCTTCATTATTACTCTAGGTGATCAACTCCACAGGATACGAGAGGTAGTTCTAACTACGAGAAATTCATTAGTCATTGCGAAAGAATGCCAAAAAGGAGTCTCTCATACTTCCAATATTGTCCTCTTGATGGTTAGGTTCAAATACACACAACAAGAAACTTCAACCACCTTATCTTCAACACAAGCTCTTTCTACATATCGCAATGACGCAAGAGCATCTTAGTGGAAAATTTTAGTTCATCAAGGAAGTGACTCCCTTTTGATTTTTATTTAATTTTGATATTTTAATTTAGTAGAATCAATGTTAGTTAGGAGTTTATGATGAAGTTTCATTAAGGGATGGATGTATAAAATTCATTAGGATTAGGTGGTATTATTTCATAGAAGACGGAAAAATGTATCAAATATATGAGAGGGTTTTGTTGATGAATGTTCTAATCTACTGACAAAACCGTAAGTGTCCTTAGCTGGTGAGGCTAGGGACATGGGTATGGTGCCGAGTTGAAAGCCTAATAATTTATAGTACAAACTCAAAGTAGAAAAAGAAAAAAAATTAAACTTAACAAACTTTAAAGTATTTAATCACAAAAGAAAAAGAAAAGAAGGATATGGCATTCAATCAAGTAGTAAGTCATGGAAGTTTGAAATATAAATCCAAACTCACAAAAAACCTATCATTAGAATTCACATTCAAAAAATATTGTTGCTTATTTTTAAGGTAACATCCCATGAAAACGAAAGCCACACCATATAAGATACAGATAGTAATTCACAAGAAGAAGAAAAGAACACATAATAATTAAGACAACATGGAAAATTTATTGTGAGATCCTTCATGGAGAGTATAAAAAAAATAATGTTGAGATATGATGATCACAAACTTGCTGGATCGAATGTTTGCACAAGGAACCACTTAAGAAATGATCCTATTTACAAGACCATATTGGCCAAATGCTAACACACATAAACAACAAAAATTAAACACGACTTGCTAAAACAAACACAAAAGTCATGTTTATGGATTGGTATGCTATTACAACAAGAGCCACCATTAACATTGACATGGATTGTAGTGGATATAAATCCTCAGTGGCTAAAATTCATGATATCTCTGACAACATGAAATATTATTGACCCCAATCAATCCTTCTCTTTAAAATAATCCCTTTATATCAATTTCTGAGCATCATAAATATCTAAACACGTAAAATAATAACACAACTGAAGAATTAAACTATGTTGTACCAACTTTTTTTCCCATTGAGAGATCTTGTCTTCCTTTTCTAGCTTGAATTTATAGTCATAACTTTTGAAAATAGTTCCATAATTACTTGTTTAAATTAAATAACAATAATTTAAAATATAATTAAGCTTAATTATTTAAAATTAAAGAAAATAGGTTTGGGATCCCTAAAATAGGAAATGGATTGAAAAATGGAGGACCCACATCCATGTATTTATTGACCTCGTAATCAACATAATATATCAAATGCATGATAGTAACCATATCTAAAAAGTTCATGCATCATGTAAAGTTTTCCACCCTGAAAACAACATAACATTAAATATATAATGAGGTGTGTGTATGTAATGATGTCCAAAACACTTACCATATGACCAATAATATTGTCAAAATTGTGGAACTATGAAGTGGATAAACACCATCAAAAAAACTCTATGAAAATAGGCATTGTCTAATATATGTTATTGGAAACATGTTGTAAATTATGCCAAAGGAAAAACGTTGGTGATGTTGCCATTGATGGAAAAGGTAGTTGATGATGTTTTCATTGACGAGAAAGGAATAAGATTAATGGTGTTGTCATTGATGGCAAAGGAAATGAAGATGATGACAAGGATTGGAAATCATGGTGAATCCATATCAAAGGTAATGAAATGGAAAAGTAGAGAAGATTGTAAGGCGAAGGAATATTAGAACATGTATGACCAAGTCAACGCTTAGATGTTTCCAGTACAAATGGTGAACAATATTGAGACCCACTTAAATGGAAATACGTATCAAGGATATTTCCAATGGTATGTGGAAGATCAAGAATGGCCTCCTAGATTGAAAGTTACGGTGAGCAAAAGTTGTTCGTTAATGGGTATTTTGAACATATTTGTGTTAGATGATGTTCCCAGAAGTGACAAAGCCTTTTAGCAGAGTGACTAAAGGAGAACGGTGAAAATGTTTCACACAGTGCAGAGGCAG
The DNA here is from genome assembly GCA_000404065.3 of Pinus taeda. NCBI lineage: Eukaryota > Viridiplantae > Streptophyta > Pinopsida > Pinales > Pinaceae > Pinus > Pinus taeda. Next base: position 62,504 of record APFE030513639.1, read on the forward strand.
TAAGCATTTCTACTAGATAGGTGGTGGATCTTGATAACATATAATCCTAGTCGGGAGTACACTAGAAGAAGCTTCCCCAAAAGGAATGTATACAATGTAGAGCCAGGTGGTAGGAAGACGAGAAGTTGAGCCCATTATAGACTTGGGGGTCCTTCCTAAAAAAAAATAGTGATGTACAAAATTGAGAATGGATTGATATAATAAGATCCTAGGAGCTGAGAAACAAAGGTTAAAATGGCTTTAACTAGATGGTTTTATTACAAATTTAACAAGAGAAATTGCCACCAAACCAAGGCCTGAGATGCCTAGTCTCTCTCCTGACTAGAAGACATGTGTAGCAAGGTGATTGGCTCATGGATCCAGAGGTGGTCAGTGATGTTAGCTCATGGTTCGGTAGATGGAATGGAGGATATGTGGTAGGAGGATTCAATGTTTTTGGGGTACCCTATTACGCCAAACCTAAGTGATATGTGTCACCATTATATGTTGCCACGTAGTGTTTGTGATGACAACATGATGACCACAAAAATAATATTCTTCACAATATTTCCCATGTGTTCATAAATGACTAAAGCTAGGAACTAGAAGAAATAGGAAACGTGCATGAGCATTTAATCTCACAAGACATGAGCCAGGGAGTTGAGGAGCTAGGAGCCAGTGCAGTAGCAGATGTAAGAGGACTTTCCTCAAAGAAAAAATCTCAAAGGGCCTTGAAGAAATAACCTAGAAGTAAATCATGGAAGGATCTCAGAAGGAAAAGCCATAAGACACTTCCCTGAAAGAAAATCCCGAAAAGAGACAAATCCTGGAAGGTTCTACCCTAGGGAAGAATAATAGCATAAAGAAAAAATCAACTAGGAAGATGGGATTGAGAGATGGAAAGTTTTTTTATGAGTGACATTCAATTAGGTGATAGAGAGCACACTCTAGGACATGGTTTTGTGTTGTTTTAATGTGTTAAAAGAATCAAGAACCAACGAAAGCTGTTATGTAGTGTTTTATATATAAATATCTAAGGGTGAAACATATATATACTCTTGATATAAAGCCCTTGAGGTTTAAGGTGAACTGGGTTTTATAATGTCATATTTAGCAGTGTTAACCTCTTCATGATTTAGCATGGCTGAGTCATAAACATAAATTTGGTACTATATGCCATATTTGAACGAATGAGCCAGGAACTTGGAGTTTCGATGTTATGCCAAACATAAAAACATAGTGAAAATATGAGTCTAATTTCTTTAATTTGAAAAATATTAGTCTAATTTTCTTTATAAGCATAATTGATTTTGGAAAGTGAGGGTGCATGTGCAAGACTGCAACCATATTAGTTGTGAGAGAGTGAGAGGCTATTGGCACAAACTGATGTATGATGAGAATATGCATAAGAGGTCAATTAGAGACCAATGTTGGTGTTCCAAATGTGTTTGAGAAGGAAAGGAATCAATTCATGATTAGTGTTTTGGTCAAAGGCGATTTTATGGTAAGGATTAATGTTGGTAGAATGTCTAACTAGTAATTTGATCACTAATTAGTGATTAATGGTATAGTTGGTGTTTATCAGTAATAAAGGATTGGTGAAGGTGTTTGTATGATGGTTTTGGTCAGTATTTTATGTGAGTAATATACTTCTTTATGAAACGAGAACTGGTTTATTCATTCTAGTTTGAAAATAGATGAAAGATGGATCAACAATGCCATATGGAGGTAAGAGCCCCTTTTAGTGAGCATGATAAATGTGCAAGGGCAAGAGTCCCTTTCAACAATAGCTGATAGATCACTAGGGGCAAGAGTCACTTTCAACAGTAGTTGATAAATGATACTGATAAATGAGCAAGGATAGAAGGTCATCTCAGTTGTAGTTAATAAACCTACAAGTAATAGCTTGTGGGGAAATGATGTAATCAAGTTGAAGCTTACATTTTCCAAATAAATAAAAGGAAGATTGATTTATCATATATATGTTGCACATGTGTATGAAAATATTTATGATGTTATGTTCTACATTATTGATTTGTATTGTCAATTCATGATTGATTACTAAACTGATTGAAAATTATAAATTTTGAAGATCTATATAATTTGGTCACACTATTTATTCACCCCCCCTCTTTGTAGTTTCTTGGATTACATTATTCCTAACAATTGGTATTAGAGCCATGAGGTTCCTTCAGGATCAATTTAACAGTTGGAAGGAAGATTAGGGATAATGGAGAACTAAGACTAGGTTACCTCAAACATAGTTCCATTTTTGAATGGGTCAAATTATACAATTTGGGAGCTAGGAATGAGAATCTACTTGCAATATTTTGATTTGGATGCTTGGATATTTGTAAAGAATGGAGTAATATATGATGAGGTTGATGAAAAAATCGAAGAGTAAATATTGAGAGGGATGTCTAAGTCAGATATTTAGAAGCTAATATATTGTGAGACTACCAAAGTTATATGGAATGAGTTGCAATCTATTTATGATATAGGCATACAAGTTGAATATAATGTCAAAATTATTTTCGTGGAGGATGGAGCAGTCAAAGATTCAAAGAGTATTGAATATCATGGCTCAAAGGATGACTCTCCTGTATCAAGAGGTCAAGTTGTTGATCAACACACAGAGGGTTCAAAGGATATGCAATCTGCAGGTATGTGGATGTTCTATTATTATTGTGGAACAATAGGACATTTATCTTCAAATTTTTAAATTGCAAACACTGGTGAAAATGAAAGTTTCTCATCTATTTGTAGTGAAGTAGGAACTTGTTTTCACTGCTACAATACCCTCCAAATTTTTCCTACATTCAAATTTTAGAGACTCCTTATGATCATATGGTCTTTCATTTCAAACCACCAATTCTATGCTCAATTGTTTTGTTTGAGTTTTCAAGTCTTCCTTTAGGAATTGTAAGTGTTGAACTACTTTCTTTTACATACCTAACTCTTGATATATTCACAATCATAATTCTTCGAAGAAGGTAAGTTTGCAAATCTCTTGAGAGAGACAATGATTTCATAGTCCCTAGAGATAGTCACTGTGTAATCCTTGCCAACAATTATTGCACACTTTAAAACCACAATGATTGCACAATTATTGCTCATAGTCATTGTGCAATGCTTGCTAACAATCATTGTGAAATCCCTACTCTGAGTGATTACGAAGTTCTCACCCTCAGTGATTATGCAGTTCGTACTCATAGTTATTGCATAGTTCTTACTCGCAGTGACAAAACAATTTCTAGTGACATTGTAATGGTATCGACTATAGATAGTAATTTCACACTCTTTTTTTATAGTAATATTTTACTTCTTCAATTCAGTACTATCATACCTCTTAGTGGCAATAAATTCACTCTTGATTCCTAGTTTTCCAACATGGACTAAGTGTTGTAGGTATAAATTTATGGGTGAATGGATAGAAAAACCTCTTAGGTTTCGTAGAACCTATGACAGATGGATTAAGGGACCTGCAGTTGTTCAATCAAGATAAATTCAAGCATAGAAATGTCGGCTAAGAATTGATAAAGCAATGGTGAAGAGTTACTTCCTTTGGAAAGATTTGTTGGAGGGATTTGTGTGACACAAAATAATAATATGTTGTGAAAGTGCCATGTTCAAGGGATTGGCAAGATGCTATTGCAGAAAAAACCTTCAAAATATAGATAGTGTAACCACCATTCTATCCAAAATTTCCCAATATGTTTAGGTTTAATGAATCCAAAAAGGCTAAAACTAGCGATCTTTTAAAGAGTCTAAAAATAACGTAAACAAAAATCCAAGGGGTTCCTTTGTCATGGTTGATGTGTGGGTACGACAAAGGGTTAATAGTATACTAGAAACATTTCCTTTTCTGTAAGTAGTCCATTTAGTCCAAATAATGTTAGAAACCTATGCTCTATAGGCGTCATCCTCATCTTGTTATGAGTATGAGGGAACAAAGTAAACGTGATAATCTTCATAGAATTTGTTAACTGAGTCAAAAGAAGAAAACTAGTAATATCTTTTTTAGTTTAAAGAATGTGAAAAAGAGAGAAAAATAAATGCTCAAATCTATTTCATAGAAGTTTTACAAGCTTCAAATAGGTAACTCTAGGTTTTTCCATTTAATGAGCGGGAAAAAGTCCCTAAAAAGAATGCTCAATCTGAGTCAATGCTAGTCAATTCTGCACAAAACCACTTAAAAAAACATTATATTATATAAAATCATTTGTAAAATAGATATCGGGAGCATCAGAAACAAAAGATAGGAAAACTTGCTCATAAATGACAAAAATTGGGTTGAGTCATAGCTCCAAAGTGTTATAAATAGGTAGTTTTATCCTCATTTGCACCACGTTGATTTGGTTAGAGCACTTGTAGGAGAAAAAGGATAAGATATTCTACAAGTGATTATGAGAAATTCGGGCAACCATTTGACTTCCCATCAGTTTTAGGTAAGATGCTTGATCCTAAGATAGCATTTTAGTCCTTAATTTTTTCTTTTCAATAATTATTTTAAGATTTTAGACTTTCCCTAGATATATAGGCTTCGTAACATGGTCACCTAGTCCAATGGGACATGTTAGCATGTCCTTCTCGAGATAGAAGGTTGTGTAAGCATGATGTATTAGGTAAATGGTGGTCACATTAACTGGCTAAGCACAAGGAGAAATAAAATTTATCCATTTGCAGGGTTATGCAACCAATAAAAACTAACTAGGGGTTTCTATGATGCATGAATTAACTGATCAAAGTGAGCCTTTCAAGAAAAAGAGTCAATGACTAAGAGGAATTGAAAATATTAAATGATCCATCATGCTTGGCCACTCTAGGATGATGTGTTTTGCTCAAATATTGTAGGTTTTAACCTCATACAGAAATTACCTGGATACAAATTCTACAAATATAAAATAAACAACAATGAGAGCATAAAACATGAAACATATATACACAGAGATTTTCCCCGGATCCCAAAACTAGGACCACCAGATTGATTTTTATTATATTCCTTTCAATGTTACAATACATATATATACATGCCGAAGCATACATAAACCCCAATCCATTAACCCTAGATTAGAACATAATCATAGTTCCCTTGATCGGATCTACAAGATAACATGGAAGTAAAATCATCATGCGTAGAACCATGTGTGAAATCCATGCAAAAAACAATACGTAGGTCCACCCACCTAATATATGGTCTTGTTGTGCTATACAACAACCCCCCCATTTCATAAAATCTTACTTTAAAAAATTATAATTTGAAATGGGTCCCTCTTAGATTAAATTGGTATTAATCCATCACTCTTGTAAAGGTTTGGAAATAAACAAAACATTTTAAAACCTTTTGAAATAATCGGTCTTAAAAATAAAACGAATAATTCTTTATTATTGCGATAAAGCGATCGCAAGATCGCATATCGCAACAACAAAGGATGCATAACCATGACCCATTGATTTTACCCGATGCGATAAAAGCGAGTAGCCAACGGATATCGGGAAAATAAATAATAAAAGGCCCCTCCCCTTTGCTCTGATGCGATATCGCAATCGGCAATCGGGGAATGCGACGTGAACTTAACAAACTATCCTCATTCAAACTCCCAATGCGAGTCAAGTGATATCGCTATCAGTGATCGGGGATTCCATAAAACTTAAATAAAATTACCCAAGGCTTCCTCCGATTTCCGATTGCGATAAACCCAAAATGCAACTTTCGAAAAGGATCGATATGATTTAACTATATTATATATTAATTATCATTGAAAGCCTTTTCTCTTCTCGATAGAGATTCTCTCGCGCCCAACTGCCAAAAAATCAAATCCATGCTTAAACCATTATTCGGCAAATAAAGGATATAATGAGCATTTAAATGATTGACAGGTTTTAACGATCAATTAATGAGCAATTATGCCTAAATCCTTTTAGAGATTGTATTCGCGAGAGCCTTATAATAAATCTTCCATTATTCATTGATTGACACAATTCCCTCATACTTGGTTTTCGCCATCTTTTCTCTGCATTACGTTCATTTTTCTCTTACGCAGAGTTTTTTCCACAGTAACAATTCCAGACCAAATGAGAAAGAAATCTAAGAAGTCTGGAATGACTTTGGCTTCTATGGTAATAGGACAACATGCCACCGATCCGGGACCAAGCAAGAAGGGATTAATCTCAGATACCACATGTCTCGACCTTGGCAGCGCTACTTGGCAAAATATTTACAACTTGGTTGAAGCCGAGGAACCTCGGCAAACATTGGTACAAGCTACAGCAGGTTCAAGCCGGAAATCTGATGCTACCTTAAAAGATTTGGTTGATTCCTACTTACATAGGATAGCAGCTCAAGAGAAAATTCATCCGTATACGGATGTGGTGAGATGGGCAATTGAGAAAATTCCAATTACGGACAGAACATTCTGCACCGTTGATGGGAGAGTATTTGGTTCATTTCAGCCCAATGATTTCAGGCAAATGTACCATTTTCCTGAACCAGAGAAGAAGTAAAATAAAGCATTTCTGGAGAAGTTTCGAGATGAGAATGAAACCGAGTGAGTGCCTATACGAGAATGGAGACAGAACCCGGCGAAACACAAACATGAGTCTTCGGGTAAACTATTATCAGCCAAGACATTGGAGCAGTCATGTAACCAAGAGCTAGAGAAGAATGGGAGGTTGATTTTAGGAATTAAAAGTTTAACTTGGGACACCTATTGGTTTTTCCTAGTAAAACCATACAGTTAGAGAGTCGCCCTCAAATGCCTGACGGATGCAATCAGGTGTATCATTCCCGATATACATGATGCCACATATGTTGCTCAGATCAATTCTCGTCTTAGCCGCCCTCAAGAAGTGGAGCAAATGCTGGCAATATGCCAACTCAGGACAAAGGGAAAACAACTAGAAGGATGAGTCATTGCGGCCGATTACCAGATCACTGTGGGAGAGATATTTAAGATCAGATTATACCAATTTAGTAGAATTTTAATTTTGTAGTTTGTTATCTTAGTTTAGTATTTATAGACCCTTTCATGTATTTAGAAAGGGTCGTAAGTTTTTGTATATGACTTAAGATTGAAGTTGCACTACTGTAGTTCAGGCATATTCTTTTATGAAAACTGGACCAATCTTTCCAAATTTTGATAATGAAGCTTTGATGTGAATGTGCACTATTGCCTTTATTTAAAAGTATTTCTGAATCGGAAGAAGGAATTCAAATTGCGATTGGTGTAGGGAATAATTCGCAACTCATATGGTACTATTATCTATGTCTAGATTTATTCCTTTTATGTGAATTGTTGTTTGGTCATTTTTGCTATTATTGAATATATGAATGTGTTTTAAACAGTAAGCTTTATACTTTCCACTATTGGATGTTTACAGTTTGCTACTCTTTCAATCATGCATGTATCGGTAATATAAAAGAGAAGTGTAATATTTTTTTATCAATTACTTCATTCAACTATTTGAGCGAAGCAATTATCATTTAAATGATTGTCTTTGTTTATTGCATAGTGTCATCTATATGCCTATCAGCAAACACAGATCATTAAACGTTGCACTTAAAGAATAAAAGATTCCCGGGATAAAATAGTCATTTACGTTTTCGTTCATAAAATAAGTCCTCCATTTATTATCACTTATTAGAAAGCCAATCATTCATTCACCCCTTTTATTCATTATTGGGAAACTGGTCCCATTATATCCAGTCGAAGCCACCATCCCAAACGGAAAAGGAGTTGTATTAAGGTCCGGACCGGGTGGTTATCCCCCGATGTTGATGTAACGATTTTCGGGGCATCAACATTTCTGGTGCTAGAAGTAGGGCCATCTACTATGAATGGCAAGTAAGTCAAAACCTACAGACCATTCACAGAGTAAATCACCCTCCACCTCTCCTCGGACCTCTCGTTTGCACTCTGAAATACCAGTATTCAGCCGAGAAGAAGAAGGATCAACTACCACTGCTCAACCCCATCATACTTCAAAATGTTTAAGTCCAGAGTCCCCTGAAGTTTAGCCTATCATCCAGAAACTTCAAGGCTTCTCCATTTCACCTCCTAGATCTGAAGTATCACAAGCCAGTCAGACTTCGGAATTCCGCCTACCTCATCATCTCACGAGACTTCAAAGCGAAAAACTCGGTATTGAACCACCTGAGTTGCCTTTACCCCAAAGGAAAAGGATTAAAAAGAACACTGAAGGTTCTGGTAGTGAAACCTTTTCTCCATCATCTTCCATCTCATCATCTCTAGTGCGAAGTCAAACACCCACTTCACTGTTACATAATATTGTTCACCAGGGGACTTCACCTTCAACATCACAATCTTTTCAGTCTTCATTTCCACCTCCTCCCCAAACACCTGGAACACCACAGGCAATCATTGGTACTCCCAAAATGGCTCAGACCCCATGGAAAAGTCCTGGGGCAGTCACTATGCCTGCACCTTTACATCCATTACCTGATTATCCTGACAAATGGTTACCAAAGTTTAATCCAGATGCTGGAACATTAGCTGAAGAACACATAAATAATTTCATGTTGTCAGTTAATTTGAAGGGAGTAACAGAAGAAGATGTTGTAGTTAGACTTTTCCCCTACACATTACAAGGATCAGCTGGGTCTTGGTATTTTTCCTTGCCCTCTGGATCCATTACCACTTGGAATATATTTCAGGAACAGTTTCTTACCAAATACGGCGATGATAGATCCTTGGCCACACTCATTAATGACCTTTCCAATCTAAGGATCGAGTCAAGAGAACCAATTAAGTAGTTTAACTCCCGATTTAACAAACTCTTGAATAAAATCCCTACCGATGACAAGCCAAGTGAACAAATTAGAAGCGAGTGGTACATTACAACATTACCTTCAAATATAGCCATTTTTGTAGATAGGGCTAAAAAACCTACATTGGCCGAAAACATGAAAGAAGCCCTCACTGTCGAAAAATGTGTAATCGCTTTGGAAAAGAAAGCTGCTCTTGAGGAAAGGAAATCCAAAAACGTGTCTTTCAAGGATGATTCAAAGAAAATAATCACCAAAGATCCATACGATATGGAGGGCCTTCAAAAAATCCTCAAAACCATGTCAAATGAAATGGTTGAAATTAAAAAGCAAGTAGCAGAGTCCTCAACAAAGAAACCTTATAGGAATTTTAAGAAACCTGAGTCAAAGCCTCCAAATGTTATATCCTATGCAGATTCAGATCCTGAGGAAGAAAAAGAAGAAGAAACAATTGCACCATCTGATGAATTCGAAGAAGAGGAAGTCGTTGAATGCCATGGAATGTGGGACTTCATATTGCCTAACTCCAATACCGAAGCTGAACAAGAAGCCTTTCCTGTGACTGCTAGGAGCAAAAGTACTCCTGAACCTGTCCAGGCAAGTTCAAAGAAAAGGAGTGCAGGTACCAATACTACAAAGGAAAAGGTACCCACAACGAAGCCAGCTGCAACAGTACCTCAAAATCAACCATCATCCTCCAATATACCTACATCATCTAAGACGTTGGTAGTATCAGATTCAATGGATTATAATATTGTTGATGATATGAGAAAGACTAAGGCAAACATCACCATGTTTGAACTCAGCAAATTAAAACATCAAAAAAAATTGCTTCTCAAAGAACTTAATGTAGTTCCTTCTTCGCCTCTTCCCAGTACTAAAGCTGCAAGTGATTTAGGACAACCACCTTCTGGTAGATTTGAGGCTACTGATACAATTCTAATTGAAGACAGATCAAATTCCCATACCCCTCCTTTCCTCTTAACGTACGAAATCTACAATAGAAATCTACATAACTGCTTGATTGACTCTGGGGCATCATCCAATATAATGCCAACTTCAGTTTGTTCTAAACTGAACATAGAACCCCAAAAGTCCTCAATTCACATTGTGCAATTAGATAGAACCAAAGTCCAGGTTTTAGGGGAAATAAACTCTGTTACAATCAGGTTATCGGCTAATCCATGAGTGGTTCAGAGAATTGATATCTTAATCACTGATATACCTGAGTTTTATGGTTTAATCTTAAGCAGGGATTGGTCTCAAAAGCTCCATGGGTACATTTCTACCGATTGGTCTCACGTGTGGCTGCCCTACAAGGGAAAGCCAAATCAAATAAAAATCAATCGGGAGAAACACATGACCCATACTGTTATAAAGTTCGAACAAGAGAATCAACCAGTTGCATTTAACAATAACATTTTGGGAAACTATTCTTCTGAATCATTCTTTGGAAATTATATTGCCCAGCCATCTCCTTTCTCGGTAAACAATTTCACATCACAAAATGAAAATTTTTCACAAACTGACAAATCTAGATGTGTTAATGTTACTCAGAATTTTGTAAATAAAAATGTTGATAATTCTTTATTTTGGTCTTTATATTTTGAGGGTTCAAAATCTAGTGAAGGATCAGGAGCAGGGTGTGTTTTAGTCAGCCCTGAGGGAGAAAAAACAATGCTTTCTTGTAGATTAGAATTTGAATGCACGAATAATACAGCTGAGTATGAAGCCCTGGTGCAAGGATTATACAAAGCTATCGGCCTGAAAGTTCAATATTTAAAAGTGTTCGGCGATTCAGAGATTGTTATAAAACAAGTTCGAAATTCAATCCATTGTCTCTCTAATCACCTCAAACACTATCAGTCTTTAGTCCAGGAACTTTTATCTCATTTCTTAGCATTCAATATTTCACCTATTCCCAGATCCCAGAATGCAGCAGCTGACCTATTGGCCAATGTTACTTCTAAACTCCTCTCTTCTGAAGATTATAGTCTAGATAGATTTTCAGTAGAGTTGATCTTTAGGCCATCAATTCCCGACAATATCACCAATTGGCGAGTGTTCTACCACGATGAAGACATTATACATTTCTTAACTTTCGACAAATCCTACAACGATCAGATCATTGATGAAAGTGATCATGATCTTCAGATGAAAGAAAAGCATGAGGAAAACTCAATACCAAGACCTGTGGTTAAACTTGAAGATCTCTATGACATTAAAAACAGGTTCAAACATGTAACCAATTCAAAAATCCAAAGTTCTACCTTAAGGTTTGAATTGATAAATCTTGGTACTGAGTAGAACCCTCAAAATATCAATTTAGGATTAGGACTTTCTAAACAGGAAAGAACATCGTTTATTAGATTATTAAGAAAAAATAAACATGTCTTCGCTTGGAAGTATGATGATTTAAAAACATATGATACATCTATAATACAGCATACCATTCCAATGCTACCTGAACAAAAACCAGTTCAACAAAAATTGAGGAAAATACATCCAAACTTAGAGAGTCAGATAAAATCAGAACTCAATAAACTCTTAAAAGAAAAGATTATTTTTCCTGTTCGACACTCAAACTGGGTCTCCAACATGGTGCCTGTTAGGAAGAAGAATGGTGACATCAGGATTTGTATAGATTTCAGAAATCTGAATAAGGCAAGTCAAAAAGATAATTTCCCATTGCCTACCATGGAGCAAATACTCCATTCAGTAGCAGGTTCTGAACTAATGTCCTTTCTAGACAGTTTTTCAAGATACAACCAAGTTCTTGTTCATCCTGATGATAGACTCAAAACTACTTTCAGAACAAAATGGGGAACTTACGCCTATCAGAAAATGCCTTTTGGACTTATTAACGCAGGAGCTACATTCCAAATAGCAATGGATATAGCCTTCAAAGGATGAATCAACAAAACAGTAGTCGTCTACTTAGATGATATTACTGTATTTTCTAAAAAGAGATCTAACCATTTACATGATTTGAATCAAATCTTTGAACGCTGTCGAAGGTATGGTATTTCACTTAATCCCTAAAAATCCTTCTTTGCTCTAGATCAAGGAAAGCTCTTGGGCTTTATTGTTTCCAAAGATGGTATTTATATTGATCCCGACAGGATTAAAGAAATTTCTGAAATCCCATTTCCTCATTAAAAAAAAATCTATGCAGTCATTTTTAGGTCAGATCAACTTTGTTAAAAGATTTGTTCCCGATTTTTCTCATATCATTTTACCATTACAAACCATGATTAAGAAAAATTCAATGTTTAGATGGGGGGCTGTGGAAAAAGAAGCATTTGATTTAATCAAACAATCAATAATCAATGCCCCTGCTTTAAACACTCCTAATTTTACTAATCATTTCACATTGTACACTATCGCATCCGATTTATCTTATGCAGCGATACTCACTCAAATCAACGATCACAACTTGGAAGCATCAACTTCATTCTTTAGCTCAAATTTTCAGGGTGCAGAACTAAATTATTCCAAAGTTGAAAAAAAAGCCTTTGCTGTGTATAAAGCCATCAAACACTACAGGCCCTTCCTTCTAAAAGCCCATACAAAAGTAATAGTTCCTTTTTCTACAGTAAGGCAATTACTGATCCAAAGAGAATTAGGTGAAAAAAGGGCAAATTGGGTTACAACACTTCAAGAATATGACTTAGAAACCAAGCCAGCAAAGATTGTTAGAGGCCAAGGTTTTTGCAGGTTATTAGCAGGAGCATCCAACATTCCGGAATCAGGTGATACAAATCATATTGAAGAAATCAACCAGATAAGTATTACCGATTCCGAATCTCAATATGCAGATTTAATCTTTTATTTGAAAAATGGGCATGCACCTCCTAATCTTTCTTATAAAAACAAACGGGCTATTAGATTAAAGTAAAAAAAAATCGTTATCATTGATGATGTGCTTTTTAGGCAAAACTACGATTCAGTCTTATTAAGATGCCTAGAGAAACCTGAAGCACAAAAGGTTTTACAGGAGATACACGATGGACCAGCTGGAGGACATTTTGGAGCTGACACAACAGCTCATAAAATCATCCATGCTGGATATTACTGGCCCACCTTATTCACAGATACCCATGAGTATGTAAGGAAATGCCGAAGTTATCAAGTCTCCAGTGGAAGACAAAGGAAACCAACTTTTCCTTTGCAACCAGTTAATATCGATCAACCTTTTGAACAATGGGGACTAGACATCATTGGGGAGATAACTCCACAATCCTCCAAACAAAATAAGTATATCCTTACTGCTACTGATTACTTTACCAAGTGGGTTGAAGTAATTCCATTAAAGACAACAAACTCTGAAGGAATTATAGAATTCATAGACCAGTTCATCATTACCAGGTTTGGTGTCCCAAATGCTCTTGTTTTGATAATGCATCTTACTTTTCTAGAAATGACATGTTTGAGTTTTCTATCAAAAAAGGATTTAAATTGAAATATTCTACAAATTACTATCCCCAGGGTAATGGTCTGGCAGAATCTACCAATAAAAGTCTACTCAAAATCATTAAGCGAACTATTGAACAAAGTCATAAAAACTAGCACAAATCTTTAGTATTCGCACTATGGGCTGATAGGATAATGTAGAAGGCCTCTATAGGTACTTCCCCATTCAACCTTGTCTACGGGAAAGAAGCAGTGCTACCGACCAATTTAGCGCTTCCTTCTCTAGCCCTAGTTCAGTTTATTGAAGAAAGACCATCTTCTTCTATCCAACTCAGACAGGATCAAATTTTAAAATTAGAAGAAGAAAGAGAAAAGGCCAAAATTACTCATGATAAACATCAGCAGATAATCAAGTGATCATTTGATTCAGCTTCGTCTAGTTCTAAACAGTTGCAAGTTGGTGATCTAGTTCTAAAATGGGACAAAGCACATGAGAATAAAGGTAAACACACCAAATTCCAAAAGCTGTGGCTTGGACCATTTCAGATCAACGAGAAGATAGGCCATTCAACATTAATATTACAAGATCTATCAGGAAAGAAGGACTCTCTTCCTGTTAATGGCCTCATCTTAAATAAATTCTTCAATTGAGGAGGTAACCCCTTCTCTTTTAAATTCAGTAGGATTTTGAAATATTTAGGACCATTAGGAAATAAAGTTGTAAAATAGCTTCTATTGGCCTTTTCTATATTGAAATGTTGCTCGGAAGAAGTATTTTTAATATTTACTTTTGTAAGATAGAAATCTTGAACAAAAGGAACAATTTCTACGAAATTAGGTATATTAACATTCTGAAAACCCCATTTTATTTTTGTGAAAATCCTCTCAAGATTTAGAACTACTATAAATCATTTTAATGTTTTCAAATTGGCCACAAAAGGGTTACCAATATCAAAACAGAGACTGATTCAATCTTAGCATCCTCAACTACTTACCTTGTCATCCATTTTCTCTTAAGGAGAAAATTGTTCATCCCATTCATTCAAGTATATGATTACTCAGAGTGTAATTCTAAAATATCTGATATAAAGATAAGGGGTCTTATTACAAGCCTGCTTACCATGATCATTGGGAAATAATCTAACCGACATTACCAACACTGCATACCAAAACAAGGTAAAGGCTTATAATCATAAGACAAGGGGTCTCATCACGAGCCAGCTTGTTCGATTAGATTACAACCAGTGAATGGCATTGTCAAATCAGTTGGCAACCAAACCAGGACAATGGCTTTTTATCTTACAAAAAATGGAAAAGAACAGAAATACAAAATATGAAAACATGTTTTGAATTCATTCTTTTAATCATACTCTGAGATGGAAGGGGTCGTGAATAATCAAATGGTTAAAAGGTATCCCTGTCGAAACTATGAACGTTTGCTGGCAGCAGAGGCTCTACCTGTGACAAAGGAGTCAACTAAAAAGGCTAAGTTGGAAAAGTGTTTTGTTTTATCATTATCAACCAATAAAGGCCAATTTAAAATTTAGAATGTATTTAGTTTTAACAAGAGAGAGAATTAGCAAAAAAATGCCTTTATTATTTTCAGAATGTGTGTATACTTATTTATATTAGAACTTTCCTTTTTTGATAAGGTATCTATGTAAAGAAAGTTCAAAAAATTTCAATAACTTTTTCAGAGATAACTGTTTCTTCCAGCAAATCGCCAATTGTTGTGCTATACAACAACCCCCCCATTTCATAAAATCTTACTTTAAAAAATTATAATTTGAAATGGGTCCCTTTTAGATTAAATTGGTATTAATCCATCACTCTTCTAAAGCTTTGGAAATAAACAAAACATTTTAAAACCTTTTGAAATAATCAGTCTTAAAAATAAAACGAATAATTCTTTATTATTGCAATAAAGCGATCGCAAGATTGCATATCGCAACAACAAAGGATGCATAACTATGAACCGTTGATTTTACCCGATGCAATAAAAGTGAGTAGCCAACGGATATCGGGAAAACAAATAATAAAAGGCCCCTCCCCTTTGCTCCGATGCGATATCACAATCAGCAATCGGGGAATGCGACGTGAACATAACAAACTCCCGATGCGAGTCAAGCGATATCGCTATCGGCGATCATGGATTCCATAAAACTTAAATAAAATTGCCCAAGGCTTCCTTCGATTTCCGATTGCGATAAACCCAAAACGCGACTTTCGAAAAGGATCGATATGATTTCGCTATATTATATATTAATTATCATTGAAATCCTTTTCTCTTCTCGATAGAGATTCGCTCGCGCCCAACCGCCAAAAAATCAAATCCACGCTTAAACCATTATTTGGCAAATAAAGGATATAATGAGCATTTAAATGATTGACAGGTTTTAACGATCAATTGATGAGCAGTTATGCCTAAATCCTTTAAGAGATTGTATCTGCGGGAGCCTTATGATAAATCTTCCATTATTCATTGATTGACACAATTCCCTCATACTTGGTTTTCGCCATCTTTTCTCTGCATTACGTTCATTTTTCTCTTGCGCAGAGTTTTTTCCGCAGTAACGATTCCAGACCGAATGGGAAAGAAATCTAAGAAGTCTGGAACGACTTCCGCTTCTATGGTAACAAGACAACATGCCACCGATCTGGGACCAGGCAAGAAGGGATTAATCTCAGATACCACATGTCTCGGCCTTGGCAGCACTACTTGGAAAAATATTTACAACCCGGTTGAAGCCGAGGAACCTCGGAAAACATCGGTACAAGCTACAACAGGTTCAAGCTGGAAATTTGATGCTACTTTAAAAGATTTGGCTGATTCCTACTTACACAGGATAGCAGCTCGAGAGAAAATTCTCCCGTATACAGATGTGGTGAGATGGGCAATTGAGGAAATTCCAATTGCTGACAGAACATTCTGCACTGTTGATGGGAGAGTATTTGGTTCATTTTAGCCCAATGATTTCAGGCAAATGTACCATTTGCCCGAACCAGAGAAGAAGTACAATAAAGCATTTCTGGAGGAGTTTCGAGATCAGAATGAAACCGAGTCAGCGCCTATACGAGAATGGAGACAGAACCTGGCGAAACACAAACATGAGTCTTCGGGTAAACTATTATCAGCCAAGACATTGGAGCAGTCATGTAACCAAGAGCTAGAGAAGAATGGGAGGTTGATTTCAGGAATTAAAAGTTTAACTTGGGACACCTATTGGTTTTTCCTAGTAAAACCATACAGTCAGAGAGCCGCCCTCAAATGCCTGACGGATGCAGTCGGGTGTATCATTCTCGATATACATGATGCCACCTATGTTGCTCAAATCAATTCTCGTCTCAGCCGCCCTCAACAAGTGGAGCCAATGCTGGCAATATGCCAACTCAGGACAAAGGGCAAACAGCCAGAAGGATGAATCATCGCTGTCGAATACCAGATCACTGTGGGAGAGATATTTAGGATCAGATTATACCAATTTAGTAGCATTTTAATTTTGTAGTTTGTTAGCTTAGTTTAGTATTTATAGACCCTTTCATGTATTTAGAAAAGGTCGTAAGTTTTTGTATATGACTTAAGCTTGAAGTTGCACTACTGTAGTTCAGGCATATTCTTTTATGAAAACTGGACCAATCTTTCCAAATTTTGATAATGAAGCTTTGATGTGAATGTGCACTATTGCCTTTATTTAAAAGTATTTCTGAATCGGAAGAAGGAATTCAAATTGCGATTAGCGTAGGGAATAATTTGCAGCTCATATGGTACTATTATCTATGTCTGAATTTATTCCTTTTATGTGAATTGTTGTTTGGTCATTTTTTCTATTATTTAATATATGAATGTGTTTTAAACAGTAAGCTTTATACTTTCCACTATTGGATGTTTATAGTTTGATACTCTTTCAATCATGCATGTATCGGTAATATAAAAGAGAAGTGTAATATTGTTTTATCAATTACTTCGTTCAACTATTTGAGCGAAGCAATTATCATTTAAATGAATGTCTTTGTTTATTGCATAGTGTCATCTATATGCCTATCAGCAAACACAAATCATTAAACATTGCACTTAAAGAATAGAAGCTTCCCGAGATAAAATAGTCATTTACATTTTCGTTCATAAAATAAGTCCTCCATTTATTATCACTTATTAGAAAGCCAATCATTCATTCACCCCTTTTATTCATTATTGGGAAAATGGTCCCATTATATCCAGTTGGAGCCACCATCCCAAACGGAAAAGGAGTTGTATTAAGGTCCGGACCGGGTGGTTATCCCCTGATGTTGATGGATCGATTTTCAGGGCATCAACAGGTCCAAAAAAAATTATCTTGGCATTGTGCCAGAGGGGGCTACCACCCCCCCCACTACAACGTACAAGGCGGGCTTTTGCCCCCGCTACGCATGGGGTAGTCATAGAAATAATATAACACACACCCAACATTATCACACTTTTTGTTTTCTTCCCACAGGGGGTCACATGAGAGCTTAGTCATTGTTTCAACCCTACAATGCCCATTGTTTCTCTACACCAAGAGAACTTCACAGTGCCCACACAATTTTTCAATGCATTTGTAGTATACTTCAAAGTATCCACCTTTACCAGCAACACCCTTTTATCCTCAACCATATCCCTCACAAAGTGATACTGAACATCAACGTGCTTTGTCTTTGAATGATAAGTAGTGTTCTTTGCCAAGAAAATTGCACTTTGGCTGTCACATTCTATCCTTCTAGCTCTTTGTACTAACCCCATACTTTAACACAATATCTACAACCAAACTTCTTTTTTTCATGAGTGGCTGCCATGTATTCTACGTCTGTAGTTGAAAGTGCCATTTTACAAAGAGTGATGTATATATGATAATTTTTGCTGGGAAAGAATTGGGTATTGAAAACGGGATGTAATAACGTACGTAATGAGCAAGTAAAGTGCTTGCCCCTCCACTCGTTTTCCAACACAATTGTAGAGAAGTAAAGTAGGTGTTTGCTGTTTGTCTGCTAAGGAAGAATTGGGTATTAGAAATAGAATATGAGAAACTGCATACAAAGAAAATAAAATTCCCGCTCCCTCGCCCACTTTCCACTAGAATTGCTAGGAATTTAGGGTAGAAATAAACGTTTGAATTTTCTCATGAATGACTAAGAAGAAAAGACTAGAAAACAATACAATCCTACATCCCAAACCTAAAAAATCTAAGGGACCGGTGACCCTTGGATGATCAAATTTTATTGACGAAATCATAAGGAAAGCTGAGTCTCAGCCATCAATAGGACCCCGAACCATCGCTTATAGACACCCTACTGTCTCCCTTCAGGCCACATGATCACCATCTTTAACCTATGCTGAGGTTCACAGTAAAACTGAAGGGACTGAAAAGAGTTTTCAAGATATTGAGAATTCATGATCAATTCCATTACAAGAAGGGAATTCTTGTAACCTCCATGAAGGAGAAGGAGAAACATGTAAATCTGAGGTCAAACCAGCAGAACTAATATCTCCCAAGGTAGTAATTGAGCAGAGGACACCTAGTGTCCTAGATCAAGGGAGTGTTGTTAATATCATTCCCGCCTCTTCTGGACATCCTAGGAACAACACCCCAGCGTCGGAGATCCTAAAAGGATACTGGAATATCTTTGACAAAATGGCCAATAATCCAAAACCACCCCAGACCTCTACACTACAGTATCCTATTGTTGACACAGCTGCCAGCACCCCCATGAAAGCTATCCCAATACAAAATATTCTCACCTTTCATGGACTCACTTCAGAGGATCCGGATGCATTCCCGTTTCAATTCGATGTCCTATGTAGGGTTTATAATTACACCAGTGACCCCTGGAAAATGAAGTTGTTTCCCTCCACTTTAAACGGAGAAGCACTGTGTTGGTTTATGGGACTAGGTGGAGGAACCATCAATGATTGGGACCAAATGAAAACTACCTTTCTTAAAAAATATCAAGATTATTGTAGATCTAGAGAAGTAAAAGATGAGATATTCCAAATGGTAGCAAGGCCTAGCGAAACTTTGGAAGAGTATGTAGAGTGTTTCCAATATAACCTCCAAAGGTCTCCTTAAGCAAATCTTCCTGATAATGTTCTCAAAACCATGATGATTAAAGGGATGAAAGAACAGTGCATAGAGACACTAAATATCATGGGTAAAGGTGATATCTATCAAGATGACCATGCTAATATTATTGATTTGTGCATTAGGTGCTCGAGGGGTAGTACAAGACTAAAACCAACTCGACACAGTGAAATCACTATGGCAGCAAAGTCTCTAGAGGAAGCGTTACTTGTGCTGAAATCAGTAACCTGCTACAAGATTTCAACACAGATATCCTAGGAACCTTGACAACACAGTTAGACATCATGTAAGCCAAGCAGTAGTAGGTCAAAGCAGAGCAGAACTTGGTTATTTTTTGCCCTCGATGTAGCAAGAAACATAGTCATAAAGAATGCCCATGAGATATGGTATAGAACTATGCCATATGAACTAAGGAACATGCCACAGAAAATTTCCCATCGCTCCGACGATTAAAAGCGTTCTTCAAGGAGGTAGATGAAGAAGAAAAACTAGTATACCTGTTAAACTAGCATCGCCAATGGAAAGCACGACAAACAGGTATGCCTACCGACCCATCATCATTCTTTTATCCTTCATAATATAATTCCAAGCACTATATAGGAGCTACATGGTAGAACTAGCCACCTTTTCCTAATTGGCCACCATAAGAATTCCCCATGCCACCTTGGTCCAATCAGTCGAATTCGAACAATAGTTGGGAAAATCCCTCTTACTTTCCATCATTCTGGAAAAACAACTCATATCCATCTCAATGGTCCCTGTCCACTTCACAAAACCAAAACTGGAAATCAAGCTAGCAAAGACCCATGAACCAACCAGTGGGGACAATCCCCCTACCCCAACCTACACTACCAAAACCTTACACATTGCAGCAGAATCCTCAATCCAATCTATGACCGCAACTCATAGCCTAACCCAACCCAAATCCTAACAACAGACCAGTCCAGTTGGTACAAATCATTGAAGGTCTGGATCTGGAAACTGAGTTGAGAGAATGTAATGAACTCCAATTTATGTCTGGATGAATAATCATGCCAGAGGATAATAAAAATCTGCAACTTGAAGAACCATACCCAAATAAGCCATTGACTATAGAACAAACACCTCAATGGGAGAATACAGACAAGCAGAAAATTCATGAACAGATCATTACCTCTTCTCCGCCATTCCTAGAAAGATTGATTATACCTCGCCCAATCGAATATCCCTACTTCAATCTCCTATGAGAATTAAAAAATCTTTGCGTAAAAATACCCCTCCTCCAAGCTATTCAGGACATTCCAATTTATGCAAAAACCATTAAGGAATTGTGTACCAAGAAGTCTACGAGGAAGATAAAGGTAACACCAACTGTCCATGTAGTCGGAACTTTGTATAATCTATTTTTAGGAAGAGAGACACCAGTGAAATATGAAGACCCAGGAAACCCTATTGTCATACTACAGATAAATGGATGCTCCTTTCCCAATGCGTTAACCGATTTAGGGGCAGCCATTAATATTCTCACAACAACAACCTATGAGAGACTTGGCATCGCATCCTTAGATGCGACTACGACCTTGCTGGAATGTGTTGGCCATTGAGTTATTAAACTAGAAGGGACATTACAGGATGTGATGTTGTCTATAGATTCTTCGGAATACCCAACAGATTTATTGATTATCAATCCTAGAAACCAGCTAGACAGACATCCTCTAATATTAGGAAGACCTTGGCTAGCGACTACAAATGCTTATATAAGTTGTCGAACAGGCAATATGACTATAACTCGAGGAAATGATGTGAAGAACCTAGCTTTATACCTTCCAGCTCAGCCAAGCCTAACCATAATAAAAACTAGGAAGCCGCCTGTAACATATTTAAGTAAAAATATTCGATCACCATTAACTGTAGCAGATGCTCTTCAATCTAAAAACCAAATAAAAGAAAATATTATTAACACTTACATTAACCACCTTGTTGTCGTATCTAATCTAAAATGTCACATTATTGAAGCAGTCCTTGATAACAAGATTGAAGAAGATCATTTAAAAGATATAAATGACCAAACAATACCAACAATAATTGTCTATAATAGCAAACCTATTGAAATTGAGCCAGGGAAAATCCTTAACATTAACAAAGATTTGAGTGATGACCAGTAGTAGGAGCTTATTCAAATCCTTAGGAAATATAAAGGGGCTTTCACTTGGGATTACCCAGACATGAAAGGGATTGACCCTCAACTATCTATGCACCACATCTACACTTAAAAAGGTTCAAGACCCATTCGACAACCTCAGCTTAGATTAAACCCTCACCTAAAGGATATTGTTAAAGATGAACTGCAGAAACTATTAGATGTAAATTTTATCTATCCTATATCTGACAGTAAATCGGTTTCTCCATTAGTTGTGATTCCTAAAAGGAATGGTAAATGGGATATATTCATCGATTACAGAGAGCTTAAAAAATAAATGAAAAAAGACCATTTTCCCCTTCCATTTATCGACCAGGTTCTAGACACATTGGCAGGTAAAAAATTCTTATCTTTCTTGGATGGCTTCAGTGGCTACAACCAAATCCAAATTTCCCCCGAAGACCAGGATAAGACTACCTTCACCTACCCCTGGGGGGATGTTTGCTTACAAGGTATTACCTTTTGGACCATGAAACAAACTTGCTACATTCCAAAGAGCCATACTCAGTATTTTTGCAGACTTGTTAAATGAGGGATTAGAGGTATACATGGATGATTTCACACCCTATGGATAGGACTTTGATAAGGCATTATATACATTGGGGAAAGTCCTGGAAAGATGCATTACTACTAGGCTCTACTTAAGTGACGAAAAATTCCATATGATGATGACAGAGGGCCTGATCCTGGGTCATTAAATCTCAGGAGTTGGAATTCAGGTAGATCCAGTAAAAATACAGGTAATCCTCCTACTAGCTATCCCCTGCACTCAAACAGAGGTACGTATTTTTTTGGGATTTTCTAGATATTATCAGAGATTTATGAAAAACGTTTCCTAAATTGTTGCACCGTTATATGCTTTGATGGGAAATATTGATTTTATATGGACTGAAAAATGTGACATTGCCTTTGCATAAATAAAATAGCTAGTATCAGCAACATCAGTACTACGAGGCCCGAACAAGATATACCATTTCAGATTTCATCACACACATCAGATACAACCATTGGAGTAGTTCTTGGCCGAGAAGAAGACAAGAAACCCTATGCAATATACTACATCAGCAAAAATTTAACTCTTGCGAAGTTGAATTACACAGTGGCAGAGAAGGAGTTTCTAGCTATAATCTACATTCTTAATAAATTTAGACATTATATAATAGGATAACCTATGGTCCTATATACTAATCACTCTGCTATCAAATATTTATCTAATAAACCAACTACGAATGGTAGAGCGACACGATGGTTAATCCTTTTGCAAGAATTTGACATAACGATCAAGGATCAACTAGGAAAGGAGAATCTGGTAGCAAACTTCTGCTCCTGAGTGCCAAGAACAGATGATGCAGTGGCGGTAGAAGACCAGTTCCCTAATGAGCACCTATTTATTGTGACCGTGAAAACACCCTGGTACGCAGATTTCATGAATTACTTAGCAATGGAAAAACTACCCAAACACCTGATGCCAAGAGAAAGGACATTAAGAGTGCAATGCAGCACTCAGTTCTCCTGGATCAGACGATACCTCTTTCACATAGGAGTCAATATGAATATCCATGGGTGTATCAAGGAAGATGAAATTTACGATATCCTAAAAGCTTGCCATGATGGACTATGTGGTGGACACTTTGCAGACCACAGGAATGGACATAAAATATTACAAATGGGATATTATTGGCCCACAATTTTTAAGGACACCAAGAAATTTGTCCAGGCATGCAATAGCTACCAAAGAATGGGCCACCTCGGCCAGTCTGATGAGATGCCCCTACACCCACAGCTTGTCATTGAACCATTTGAATGTTGGGCATTAGATTTTGTCAGCCTAATAAAACCATCATCTAATCAAAAGTCATATATACTAGTTGCAATAGAATACATGACTAAATGGGTGGAGGCAGTAACATTACCAAGGGAAATGGAGGAAACAGTAGTCAATTTTCTCTTTTAATTCTTCCTGCAGTACAGTTTGCCCAGAGAAATAATTACAGATGGAGGGCCACAATTTGTAGGCCATAAGGTTGCTTCTACACTAAAAAATCATCACATTTTGCACAGAATCACCTCTCCATACCACCCGCAGGAAAATGGCCAGGTAGAGAGTACCAACTAGATAATTGAGGCCATCCTAACAAAGGCAATCACCTCCAATAGACACAACTAGAATACCCGATTGCCACAGGCCCTATGTGCATATCTCATGACTTGGAGGAATATAACAGGATACTCACCATATCAGTTGGTGTTTTGTAAGGAACCTATATTCCCCATAGAATTTGAAGTTTAGACATTAAGGATAGCCCAAGAAGTGGGCCTGAACTTGAACGAAGCACTGATTAACAGATTACAACAAACAAATGAATTGGCTGAAATCCGGCTATTGGCTCTTCAGCATACTACACTTATTCAACAACAAAGAGCAAAATGGCATGATGCCCTCATCAAGAAAAAGATATTCCATGAAGGTGACTTAGCGCTTCTATATGATTCCAGGTTTCGGGACTTCTTGGGCAAACTCTAGACTAGATGGTTAGGTCCCTACGAGATAAAAGAGGTGCACAATAATGGCACCCTTACATTAGCCACCATTGATGGGTCTGGCTATTCCTTTAAGGAAAATGGGCACTGGGTACGCCTCTACCACAAACCGCTTACAAGGGAATCCTTTTGCCAATAGATATGCAAAGATTCTACCATACAAATTCTTGCTGCAGAAGGCAACTCTTCGGCAGCACCAGTCCCGTGAAAAAAAGTTATTTTTGAGACTTGTAAATACAATTGTTTTTTTTCTTTTCTCTGTTTTTTTCTTCTTTGTATCATAACCGTTTTGTTGTTTAGAGTAGTAGGGAGGATTGTTTGTCTCTCCCTATTTTCTTTTGTTGTTCCCTACAGGGAACAAATGGTGTTCCCTAAAGGGAACAACACTTTTTCATGTGCTTTCTTTTGTTGTTCCCTATAGGGAATAGCTGATGTTCCCTAAAGGGAACAACACTCTTTCATGTGTTTTCTTTTGTTGTTCCCTACACGGAATAGTTGTTCCCTACAGGGAATAATTGTTGTTACCTAAAGGGAACAACAATTTTCCGTGTGTTCTCTTTTGTTGTTCCCTACAGGGACAACTGTTGTTCCCTAAATGGAACAACACTTTCTTGTGTTTTTTCTTTTGCTGTTCCCTAAAGGGAACATCACCTTTTCGTGTGTTTTCTTTTGCTATTCCCTACAGGGAACAGTTGTTGTTCCCTAAATGGAACAACACCTTTTGGTGTGCTTTATTTTGTTGTTCCCTACAGGGAACAACTATTGTTCCCTTTTGTGTGTTTTATTTTGTTATTCCCTATAGGGAACAACTTCTTTTCCATAAATGGAACATCACTTTTCAATTGTTTTTGTTGTTCCCTTGAGGGAACAACACTTTGTGAGGATTTTTTAGAACACCTCTTTCTTCCCCTTTCATGATCATTCCTAGCCCATCCCAACTCATTTTTTTTTATAATCCTCTTTTTGGCATCAAGTACAATACATATATCAGGACAACAAGTATGGAGTCTACTGAAGCAGGTGAATGTCTTTAACATTATTATCTCTAACAATATTGCTTTTTGATAATCGAAAAAGTAAGGACACAATTATCTATATCACTTTACTGTCCTCATTTCTACTATAAATGATACTGATTAATTATCTTTACCATTCTCGTTCTACTCCCTCTAATATAATTCTTTGTCCTTATTATTCATAATATTACGAGTATGTTTTTTTCTATTGATATGTTTAAACTTCTTCTGCCATCCCTACTCTTAAGGATTATTGAGCCACCATCTATATAAAAAAAACGGAAGATGTAAAAAAAAATAAAAAAAAAATAAAAAAAAAAATATAAGTATAGTAAAATTCACTAACAATTTTATTTTTCGATATGCAGATGGAGGATAGGGGGTCTCATCATGAGCCAACCTACCATGTTCATAGGGATGTGATGAAGTGGAATTCCCACTATGAACACAACACCAAGGATATGATACAACAGATGCATCTGGAAACAAAATCCTTGGAATAGGAGGTCTCGTCACGAGCCGACCTGACCACTTTCGCTACTTCCCAGTGAATGGCAATGTGTTCATCTAGTTACCATGCTAGCACATTGATCTCTGCTGTGGACATAATAATGCAGTTCCCCAACTATACATAGAGCATCCTGGCTTCTAAGGGTTAGAAAGCAACTCTGTCGAGGCTATGGACGCTTCCAGGCAACATAAAAGCTTCTTATGGTATTGAAGTTTTACTTCCTACATGAATAATTATTACACTTCCCTCTTCTTGTTTTTCTATTTTTTTATGAAGAGATTATTTACCTAACTCAACTTGAACCTTTATGCATGAGTTAATTCTTTCTAAATCAATTACATCATTTTCAAGTGGAATAACGACAACAAGGTATCATCTCCTACATATATTGTCCTTTTTATTCATCGCATCACCTCACGACATCTTTTCACTTATTAATCATTCTCATTACACACCTTGTTTTCATTACTCCAATATCCTTTTATGATCCTTTCATTAACGTACTTTGCCACCTTTACTACCCAATCCATTACCCCTGTACTTTTCCACCAGAACGTCATCTTTTCATCCATTTGGTTGTAGGTGACCTTTAATATCGAGAGGGGGTAGGGACCTCTAGTACACTCATGCATGCACTGTCATCATTTGATTCGATTTTGAAAAATAATATGACATCCCATAATCACAGAGCATGTGGCATTATAACAGTCCTCAATTTAATGGTATTTATTTTTATAAAAACATCACCTAACAAAGATGTTACAACTACTTGTTGTTCCATCTCTTGGCTCTGCTTGTTGTTTTGTTTTCTCCACTGCACTAATTGTTTGCAGAAGTAGGAAGAACTCAAGCATCATGGGAGGAAAAAAAATGCACCAAGAACCTTTAATATTGACTATCTCTGATGAAGCTAGGGAAATTCTAGCTCCCGCAGGATGAACAACATATTTTATAATATTTCAACCTCCCACTGAGGAAATCACCATTGAATTTCTACAACATCTATAGAATGAACAATCCTTGGTGAAAGGTAGACAAATCACCGTAACAAATGTTGTGATAGCAGAAGTGTCTGTGTTGCCGACAGAAGGACTAGTATGGGCTGATAAGTGGCTAAAGTTGCACAACGCTATGAATATTTTTAGGGATGAAGGACAAGATATAATCAAGAAGGGCAAAGGAATTCGGCCATCTTTTGTCATAGAGCCATGGGGAGAATTGGCAAGAAATTCCCAGAACTATATCACCTACGATGGGTGTTGAGACATGGTAAGGCCATGACAACTCAAATTTTTAGCAGTCTTAAAACAAAAATGTTCTATTAATTTTCCTGCATTGTTGAATTCATTATTCCATGACACTACCGAGAGGCTGAGATGGTCTCAACACCCAGAGATAGTAGTTAGCCACCGCTGGCTGATCAGGTTAATAGTTAGTCACAACCTTGCCCAACAACAATAAGCATGGGATGATCTCATAATGGCCCTCGAAAGAGGTGAAAACCTACCAACACCTAACCCTGTTCCAAAAAGAAAAAGGATTGCCCCTTCAGGAAGAAGACCTCACAAGTGTAGACGATCTACAAGGATGAATTTAGACTAGGGAACATCTAAAAATCCTCAAGGTAGTGCTAGTCAACCAATAGAATTATCTAGCCTGATAAATATATAGGACTTGCAACCAGAGCTAGAGGGACAAGATAATCCTGAACCAAAATGTGAGGGAGGAAACAGACCCGAATCAATGCAGGAAGGAGCAGGGCATTCCAATGATGAACGAGAAAACAAAGTGGGGCCTCCTCCAACATCAAATATGGGTTCTCAAGATAATTGTTTGCAGGATTTCGAGGCAGGGATGGCCTAGGTCCTGGCCAATATCAACGTCTACATGCAACCTGAAGAACTTCTTAATCCTAACTTAGGAGAAGCCCGATATCCAAGGAATTCTGGCCATATCGGAATTTTTCCTTCCCCAAAAGATACAAACCAAGAAGAGGAAGCAGATACAGAGGTTATTTGGGAGTCCAATAATCAATCTGGAGACACGATCTTATTGGAACAAAGCTAGGATGAACAACCAAGCTCTTTAGAGACAGAGGCTATTAACAAGACTATTAGCAGACTTGTTACTCCTCAAAGGAGGCATGGAGCTAGAACAAAATTTAAGAATCTAAGGAAAGAACACCAGAAGCTTCGCAAGACAGTCAAGAGGGTCCAACAAAAAATAAAGGAAATTACAATAGGAAAAACTCCAAACAATACCCTTGAGGTAGCAAATGTGGCTGTCCAAATGGAATTATGTGAAGGTAGGGCTACAAGGACTCAAACTGAGCTCATATCAACTCAACAATCACCACTCAAGTCGGATTGCATGCAAATTTAGTAGATGAAGCTACTCAGAAGGAGGTTTGGACTGCCCATAATAAAGAAGTGCATATAAAGGATATCCCCTCTTGCAACACAAGCATTCAGATAGAGGATATCCCCTCTCATAGCATAGGCACTAAGACAGACATACTAATGCACCATGGCCCCATTTTACTAAATCTTCAGGAGGAATTGGCACAAGCCTGGCTTGCTTTGGAATGATTTGAACAAGAGATAGTTTCCCTGCAGAGATATCAAGATCTATAGAAAAAACTTATGGAACTAACTATAATGGAGAACGAGACCTTTGACAGGTGTAGAAAGGTGGAAGAGAAGCTGGAGAAGGTAAAATTCAAGCTAGATAGAGTCATGAGTTAGACAAACACCATCTGCTCCCTATATTCGGATGTCTTGACATCTAGGTCTCCCGCCACCAATTATGCCTTGTTCTTATTAGAGTGGTACCTGTTATTGAAAATCAAAGCTATAAGAGCTGGTAAACCAATTGAATTAGGGACAATTGAAGATGTTATAAATTGTTGCAAGAAACACGGTGCAAAGGTCCAAAGGCTTCTTTGTGAGTTCTATCTACACAATTTCATATTAGAAGGTGAGGTGGAAAGGAACACTAATCCTTTTGTTGGAGACGTTCAATTCTAGGCTTTTATCTCATTTGCAATTAACCAACTCGAATGGTTTAAAGCTTATAATGCATTCCAAAGATAGGAACATGGATTGGATCTTTGGCTGAGGAGTGATCCTAAGCACCCTTTACAAATGTCTGCCAACCATAAAAAACTGATGAAAAGAGAGGGGGTGATTAAAACATTAGGGCCCATACATAAGGCGATTGTGTAGAAAGGAATATCATATTTCCCTCCATTCAAGAAATATCTCTGACTGCATCTAAGTTCAGATGGACAATCTCCACTAATAGTGTGGAAGATAGGGAACCATTTAATTATCAGAATTTCAAAGTTTCCATGGCCTGAATGATCACCTACAACAATCTCATTTTGAGAGAAGGACCTCATTGGTTGGGATGCCAATTTTAGAGCCCCATTATTTGTTATCCTCCTGAAGGGTATCGAGCTAACTATGCGTTGCCCGAAGGAAAAGAAAGGCTCGCTTTTGCACTCCTAGCTCAGCATCATGGATTTAGACCAATTTTTGAAGCTTTCTCTCCAGCCTACTCTTTAACTGCATTGCATAAGAACTATTTACATTTCATGAGGACATGAAATAGGGTAAGAAGAGGCGTATGTTGAGTTATGCAATGGGTATGTATTTACTCTCAATTTCATTGCATTTTTCCTCTTTTCTTATCTCTTTTGTGCCTTGATACACTAACATATTGATCGATTATGATAAGAAACAAATGAACTACTCTCGATTAAGAATTAACCACTGTAACTAACTCTTATTCCTTTTTATGCAGAAAAACAATGAAAGCAACAGTTGTTGTACCCTAGAGATGAAACAGTGTAAACCAAAAAGGATGAATGAGGTGTGTCGGTTTGCGGTCAGGCCAGATGGAAAAATGAGGAGGATCAATGCTAAGTAAGAAGAATGTTAGAAGATAGCATTCAGTTGTGAA
The DNA here is from genome assembly GCA_000404065.3 of Pinus taeda. Taxonomy (NCBI): domain Eukaryota; kingdom Viridiplantae; phylum Streptophyta; class Pinopsida; order Pinales; family Pinaceae; genus Pinus; species Pinus taeda. The sequence continues at coordinate 91,986 of APFE030513639.1, forward strand.
TACCTCAATATCTCCCAATCCTGAGGGATCACATTTATCTTTTACCGTCTCTGACTATAAATGTGTAAAGTATAGGAGAAAGGGGGCAATCTCCATTTTATTTCAAATTGTAATTTTAGGTTACAAACTCATGCTTTTGACTAAAATGACCATATTGTAATGAGGATTGAGTTCAATGGTTAATACATAATTTACGTTGTTTTTCATTCGTATTCTCTGAAGTAGCTCAACAGTATTCGCTGGTGGCTAAGGGCCCTGCCTCTGGTGGATTAATATGCTACCCTTTGTGTTATATCTCTCTAATTCATGCAAGTCTGATTGGTTTGATGTTTTTCCATTCTCTATGAGCTTATCTTCTTTTCTATTTGCCGATTTCCTGTATTGAAGTTAGGTTACTTTCCTTATGTGATTTGCAGCTTTGTCAATTGATTCCATTTATGCTTATTGTAGATTAAATTGATTATCAATTAAGTCATTGAATCTTGTTGATTATGATAAGAGTGTGGTTATTATCGAATCAGTTGAAAGATATTGGTTATTGCTACTGAACTCTCGGTTGACATCATTTCCATCTGAATTGCTTAATTGAGATTGAGTGTGATTTAGATAGAATCAACTGAAAGAGATTGGTTATTGCTATTAAACTCTAAGTTGACATCATTTCCATTTGAAATACCTATTTGATATTTGATTACGATTTCAGTTGAGGGTTAAGTCTTGATGCTTAGATGTAATATTTCTATTAATAGTTTCAGTTTGAGTTTTATAATGCATATGTTCGCTCTTGTTTCAAAATTTTATATTTCATTTTAAAAGCATTACTCTCTGGATTCATAGCATGCACATATTATTTACACTCTTGGAATAAAAGAACTTGCGAGGGTTGATAATTAATGTGAAGCAATTAGGAGTTTTAAAAGACACATGTTAGCACCCAACACATACCAGTCCTTTATTGCCCTTCACCACAAAGCCTTCAGGTTGTTTCATGTATATCTCTTCTTCCAAATCCTCATGAAGAAATGTTGTCTTCACATCCATCTATTCTACCTCAAAATCAAAAGCAACAACAACAAATAAAGTTAATCTAATTGAAACTACCTTGGCAACAGGAGGTAAAATATCACCAAAATCAATTCCTGGAACCTGGGAATAACATTTTTCTACCAACCAAGATTTCTATTTCTTCACCTTGCCTTCTACATTCATCCTCTTCTTAAACACCCATTCACTGCTAATGGGTTACCTTCGAGCTAGCAACTCCACTAGATCCCAATACTCATTTTTGTGCAAAGATGCCATTTCATCAGCCATGACCTCTTTCCAGAGTTTGAAATCCTCTAAATATACCACTTCCCTCATTGTTCTGAGATCATCATTAGTAATAGATAAAGAAAAATTTGAATAGAAAATAGATGGACTATACCTTTATTGCTTCCTTCCTTCTTGAAATGATCTTCTCACAGGTGGAGTTTGTAGCTCTTCATCTTCTGATTCCTCTTGTGTTGTATAATCTGATTCTTCCTCCTTTAGCTCAAACTCTATCTTCTCAAATTCCTTTGGTATGACTTCGTGTTTAATAACATATTTCACCTCTCTAAACACCACATCTTGAATGTACACAAACTTCCATGTTTATGGGTTCCAAAGATTATAACCTTTTAAACCATCCTTATACCCAATAAAGAGGCACCTTTCAAATTTACTATCTAACTTTGTTCTTTTATTCTTTGGAACATGTAAATATGCATCACATCCAAATACCCTCAAATGTGAAAAATAATGCTTCTTACCAGTCCACACCTATTGTGGAGTCTTATCCCCCAACGTTGATGAAGGTGATTTTTTGACCATATAACATGCAGTCACCATTTCCTCTACCAAGAATTCCTATCCTAACCGGACACCACTAAGCATGCTTCTTTCCTTTTCCATCAAGGACCTGTTCATTGCTTCTACAACTCCATTTTGTTGAGGTTTATATGGAGTAGTCTTCTACTGTGCTATACCACACTTCTTATAAAACTCTTCAAATTACTTCTTGCAAAACTCTCCACCATTATCTATCCTCAACACCTTTATCTTCCCCTCTGTCTGGTTTTCCACCAGAGCCTTAAATTCTTTAAACTTGTCAAAGATTTCAGATTTCTTCCTGTGGAAACATGTCCATGTATTCCTTGAGAATTTGTCTATAAATGATACATAATACAAAAAATTACCCAGTGATGGAACCAACACTAGTCTAATCACATCATTGTGCACAAGCTCTAATATTTGTTTCACCCTCTTAGCACCAAAGGGGAAACTCACTCGATTTTGCTTCCCATATACACAATTTTAACATAAATAAAAATCTAGAGTGAAATTAGACATGCCTTCTACCATACCATTACCATGAATTATTCAAAGGCCCTTCTCTCCAATAGGTCCAAGCCTTTGATGTCATAGCATGGCATTTTCTCTAGAGACCACTAGATTTTCTGCTCCACTTTCAGGAACCACAGAATTGTTGCACCCATCAATAACAGTGCTACCCTAAAGTTTGTCCAGAAATATAATCTAAACTTCTTGCATCAATACTAGTGCTACTAGAATCATCTTGCAGGTATCTTTCTCAAATATTGTTTTTACGCGTGCATCATCCAGCTTGGTTACAAAAATCAGATTTTTGTCCAATGCAAGAATATGAAGAATACTGGGAAGTATTATAATCATTACACCTTGCAAATTCAACTTCACCTTTCTACGACCAACGATTCTAGCCTTCTTGTCATCCCCTAAGAAGATATCACCACCATCATATTTCTCATACTTGTAGAACCACTCTGTATGGAGAGTGAAGTGAAAGGATGCGCCTGATTCAATAAACCATGCCTCATGATCTACATGTGTAGTTGAAAAGGAAGCCAATTACGCATCCCCACCTTCATCTGAGGTGGTTTTCACCTCTACAGAAAGAGCATCATCAGATCCCTTTCCTTTCTTAGGAGATTTAGATTTAGAGTCCCTTTTGAAGTGCCCTTCCTTTTTTCATTTCCACCACACCTTTACAAGTTTTCCTCTAGATTTAGTTCTCCCTATAGATTTAGATCTCCTACTCAAGGAATTATTTTGTTTCTATTATACGACTATCCTTGTATAGATAAGGAATCACCATTCTGACCCTCCATATTTTTCCATCTCATCTCCGCTGGTAGCAAGGATGAGACTATTTCATTAAACTACAAGGAAGTTGCATTGCTACCAATGCAACAACCAGACTATCCCACGAATCTAGTACACAACACAACAAACTAATGCACTTATCTTCATCTGAAATTTTAATAACAATAGATAATAAAAGGATTACCACAATATTAAAGGCGTTAAAATGCTCTATCATCGAGTCTCCATCTTTCATCCGCAGCTTATACAAGTTTTTCAGTAGGAACATTTAATTCACTAGAGACTTAGATTGGTACAAAGTCCCTAAAGTGTCCCACAAAGCCTTTACGAAAGCTTCCCCTGATACATTTAGAAATACTGAATTTGAGACACATAATCCTATTTTTCTCTTTACATTTTGATCCAACTTCGCCAGTCTTCAGCTGACATTGTCGTTGGTTTAGTACCCAGATCTACCATGATCCACTAATATTTATCCACCAGTAGATCCTCCATCTTGAGTTTCCCTAACTCAAAACTCTGACCATTAAATTTCTTGATCTCTATCTTTCCACTTCTCACCATCTCCTTTCACCACAAGAATTGATCCTGTAGATATCCCACTCAACAGGGTCTGCCACAGGCCTGAGAAATATCGCTCAGCAACAATGGTGTCCCCTTGAAGCTAAAACAACTCCAATAACAAATGTAGGTTTTAACCCCATACAGAAATTACCTACATACGAATTCAAAAAGTAGAAAATAAGCAATGAAGAGAGCATAAAACATAAAACATATATAAACAGAGATTTTCCCCTGGATCCTAAAGCCGAGACTATTAGATTAGTTTTTCATTATATTCCTTTCTTTGTTACAATACATATATATACATGTTGAAGCATCCATAAACCCCAATCCATTAACCCTGGATTAGAACATAATAGTAGTTCCCTTGACCGGATCTACAAAATACCATGGACAGAAAACCAGCATGCCCAAAACCATCCCCCCCGTGACCCCACTAGGCATCAGGTAGCCATGGAAAGAATATAACACGCACCCAACAAATACGGTATACTTGTTCTAATTAAGGCCTAAGAGGATATATTGGATTGAATAATCTAGGTAGGATGAACATCAAGGTGTGTTCGGGATTTGGGACCATGAGCTCCCAATTGAGCAAGATGACATTTATTTCCTCCCTGACTTGTCGTGTAGAGGTGCATGAGAAAATTTTACAGGAAGGAGAGGAAATCTAAGAACCACCATGAATTTGATAGAAAACCATTGAACAATAGGTATTCATGTCATAAGTAAAAATATTCCATTGGAATGGGTGGCGATAAGACCATTGAGGTTTGTACTATGGATGATACTTAGAATGGGAGGGGCTAAGATCCAACATGTGGCTACTAAAGCCCAATTATTTCTAGTGTTAGACTGTATGCAACCACCGGTGTTTAACTAGTGTGACAGTGTTCTTCGTGGAGTGAACAAAGAGATGATAACTTTCCAGACTTGAGCCCGAAGTGAATTTGGGTATCATACACTGATTGTCTCCTTTATGCTAGATAGGGTAACCATTTTGAGGCCAAGGATGAGTCTAGCCATAGCAGGTCCAAGGGATCTGACGCAAGATATGTGGGGAAACTTTTTACCTCGGATAAGAGTTGGACTTGTGAGAAACTATTTTTGTGATGACATATTTGATTGGCTACAAGGATATATTCCCATTGTTGAGGACTTTCCATCTGTTGGGATGAAATGTTCAGAAGATTATAATATGATTATTCTTCTCGGCACAACATGGGGCCAATAGGAAAGAAGACAAATCAATGAGAAAAGTATTTTTTGACTTTTGAATTTTATGTAATTTTTTTGTTTGTGTTGAAAAAAATCTGGCCTGAGAACCTTTAGGACATAGATATGGCTCTTGTTTGACCTCTCGGTATACCTAGGCATGCAAGGCAAGATGAGAATTTACCTAGGGCATGAGTAGTAGTAGGGTCTGCGACAGTTGCTGAAGAGGGATATGACACAAAAATTCTTTACAAGGTTTCCAAGAACCTTAAAGGTCTTCGCATGGGTGTGCCACCTCTTCCCATAAGAGAGAGACCTATCCACTTACAGTGGCACATATTGGGTGTACTAGAGATATGTTTTGTTCCTCTGAGGAGGTTTTCTAGGGTTGTCATATGTTACAATAAGAAACGAGCTAAGCAAGAGTAGAGGACAAATGATAGCCAGAGGGTGTTAGTGTGAGGCTCAATGTATCCATTTTGTATAAAACACCCAAATTTTTGGCATTTTTTGCATGTAAAAGACTCAGAAGAAATCCATATATATACATATATATTTTTAGTGATTTTTTGTTGTATTTGATATTTTTATATAAAATTTTCAATGAAAATGTATATACATGCATGCAACTAAAAAGAATTTGAAAGATTTCAATCTAATAGACAATTTGCTAACAAATCGTCTATTCTATTAGATTCTCTTCGCATGTGTTCATAAGTAAGATACTCAAAATAATGCTCCAAAAGCCTAACTCTTAAAAAAATATGTAATAATAACAAATTACAAATGTGGTAATGATTGTTCAAATGCATAAAACTAGTTGGGAGTCTAACTTGACTACTAAACATGAGATTCTGGCAGACAAAACCTTTATAAAGAGTTTAATGGCATACATATACTCATCAATATTATTGGTAGCATGACCAAGGAAGATGCCTCCACAACTAAGTAGCTCTGACTCACGTGTATAAAGAATAAAAGAAGTTGATTCAATGTGTCGTATATGATGACTGGCACCATTTGCATATCCAACATATGGAAAGAGTGAAGTGGACATCTATGCAAAATGAGACACATGCATGAGTCAAGTAACCCACTATAGCAAAGGCAACTAGACACACCAAAAAGAAACAAACTTATACACATAAAATTAGAAAGCATATGCTTAGTGCAACACTAGGAAAATTTATTTTTGAGATAGAGCTCATTATGAGGCTCAACAGGCGGGATTCCATCATAGTCATGAATTTCATAGGCTCCTTTCGAAAGAACCTCAATGATAATATAGGGACCAATCCACAATTATTGAAGTGTTTCTGCCCCCAAGAGGTCATGCTTTTAATCATAAACTAAAATGAGATCACCCTCTTGGTAAGAACAAGGCTTGAGTCATTTGTCATATTGAGCTTTCACTCGAAATTTTTGCACTTCGATAGCTATCACAACATCTCTACAAGTCTCATCCAAATGATGTAGTGACATCAAGCGCTCATCTTCAGTAGTAGTACTCGGTAGGATTTCAACAATGAGTTTGAGTGATGGAATCTGACACTTGATTGGAAGGACTACCTCCAATATATAAACAATATGGAATTTTGTAGAGCTTGTAGTTGTCTTGACTAACATTCAGTATGCCCCAGGTGTAAGGTATAATGTTCTATGCCGTCTAGTTTTGTGATTGCCTATGAGCCGATGGATCATGGTCATGAGGACATTGCTAACCACTTCAACTTGGCCATTATCTTCATGGTACTAGGAAGATGAGTGATCTTAGTGAAAACCTAGAATAGAATTTAAGTCAAAAATCATGTGACTCTGGAAGTGGGAACCATGGTCTATAATGATTGTGCGGGGCACAATGAAGCGTCATATAATTTGACTGAAAAAGAATAATGTGGTAGTTTCACCATCACCCTTATAGGTAGGGATGGCTTCAACCCATTTTCTCAAGTAGTTGATTATAGAAACAATGAACTTGTGACCATTAGATGAAGTGCGATTTCAGGTGATGAAGTCTATTCCCTGTTTAGAAAAAGGTCCAACAACAACTACTGGGTGAAAGAGGGTAGGTGATGCCCACATTTCCTTTGTATAAATTTGAGTAGGATGACATTGTTGGAATGTAGTAATATAATCTTTAAATAAATTCAGCCTGTATTATCCCGTGTGCAAGACTTTTAAGGCAGTATCCATGCTCAAAAGTTGATTGACATAAGCCCCAACATGGAAGCCATTAAGAACGTGGTTCGCCTCATCATGGGTGATGAAAAATTTAAGAACTGAGTCTATGCCATGATGATACAAGGTATCATTCAACACAATGTAGGGTTTAGCATGGTGGTGGATATGATGATGATCATCTTTCGAGAGATCTCGGTGGAATGACTAGGACTGAAGATACACAAGGATATATACATACCATGGGTCGAAAGACTCAACCATATAGAAAAATTTATTTGGAATAGAATTGTGGGCTGCTTCATCTAATTTGACTCTCAGAATATTCGACAATATCTTTGGGAAGACTAACGATTTCTTTGACTTAGCAATAGTGAAGACCAAATCAAATTGTTGGAGGATGACTATCCGTTTACAATAATTACCTCCGATAATCTGACAAGACAAAATATGCCTCATGGGGTTCTCCAGGGCAATGATAGTAGTTTGACATAGAAGAATGTAATGCTAGAGGTAGTTAAGAAGAAAGACTACTGGCAGTGAATTTTTCTCCGTATGTGAATACCTTAATTCTAGTCTAAAAATACCTTTCAAAAGGTAATAAACCAGATGCACACTGTGATCATCATCTTGTTGGACCAAAACCATGCCTATAGGGGATGGAAAGGTTGAAGGATATAATAAAAATGCTCGTGAATAGTCGGGTAGGCTTAGAAGCAGGGCTAAAGTTAGTGCCTTTTCAAGGCATCAAATGATCATAGTGCATTATCATCCCACAAAACAGGCACTCATTTCTTCAGTAAGAACATAAAACATTTCGTTAACTCGACATAACTGACAATGAAATAATGTAAATAGTTTGGCTTCCTCAAAAAACATTAGAGTTGAAATAAGGATTGTGGCACGGGAAATTGAGTAATCACCTTAACCTTATCAGGATTAACCTATATCCCATCTTTCAAAACAATGATCCCAAGTAGATTGCCAAGATTTGAAAATGAAGACACACTTGTGTGAATTTATATGGATATGGTAGAAACTACACCTAATAATATAGCTCAGAGATGAGCGAGGTGTTTTTCCCAGTGTTTGGAATGAGCGCGAAGGTCATCAATGTATGCATGCATGATATGTCTGATATCATAAAATGTGTAGTCCATGGCCCTCTAAAAAGTGGCACCTGAATTCTTAAGACTTAATAGAAGATTGCGGTATGCAAAGGTGCCCCAAGGATAGATAAAGGAATTTTTATGTTGATCTATTGGTTTGATAACGATCTAGTTATAACATCTAGTGAAATCATCAATAATGTGGTCAATGAACGTAGTATGATAGTTTTCTATTGGACAAGTAGCATTCATATCACAGTAATCAATCCATACACATATAGTACCTTATTTTTTGACAATGGAAACCATATTAGATGCCCATTCCATCAGGGGAACATGATATATGAAACTAGCACTCATCAACTTTTCAACTTATGTCTTGATGGCAACTCTCTTTCCATGGTGCAATGACCTAAGTCTTTGTCTGATGGGCATGGCATTCACGTAAGTCCTGATATTATGCTAGAAAATATATGGATCTATATGACAAATTTCCTTAGAAGACCTAGTAAAAACATCACAAAACTTCTTAAATATGGAGGTTAAGCTTGAAATCTCATTCGGAGTTTAGTCATAGCCAATCTAAATGTTTTTTGCGATACCTATCTTCATCGAGATGTCAATAAGTAAATTATTTCAAATATTACCTATGTTACCTTCCGCATTGTTATCATGAGTAGTTTGTAGGTAAAAGGAACAATCTCAGGTTGATTAAGAGGCGAGATTTCTACAGAGTTTGCATTCAAGTTAGATGGGTAAGAGACTTAGAGATAGTGATGAAAATCCTCCTAGGGTTGCTCATCTATAGGGATTATTTCCATGATAGCCTCTTCCGAAGGTTAGAATTCATTGAGGAGATAATAAGAGGGAGAGGCAATGGGAGAGGAAAAGGTACCTTTAGTCATACATAAAGTAGAAGTAGAGTTAGATGTAGAATCAATAGCCTTATAAGAAAGTTTTTTTGGTGACAATGACATCTCCTCTCTGGAGGAATCAATGGAAGAAGGGGCTGAGAGGATCCAAGGATTCATTGTGCCATTCAATATGGTAGAGACAATTCACACGGTTAGTGGAACTTCGGGTAACAAGAGAGGAAAGAAACCTAAAAGCGAGGAACCCTTCAAAAGACTTGTACCAACACCAATGAAAGTGCGAGGTATGCCACCCACTAAGGGAATGCTACCACTGGGTAATGGGGAAAACTCAAGGATGTAGAAGGACAGCTAATCCACAATTCCAATTTTCCCATCCAAAGGAAAAACGATGACTCGTAAGACTAATGAAATGATGGTAGTCATTAAATAGGTCCAACTATGGCCCAAACACATATTTTAGTATAGATGGTGATTTACAACTTCAATATCCACCATTAGAGGTTTTCCACCAAGAGTGATGGGGTAGCTAGCAAGGTATCCTTTTGGGATGAACGTTTGGCCATCAAAATATTTTAGGGAATTTGATGGTGGTCAAAGAGTGGGTGAACCCAAGGAGAGCCAACAGGAAGTAGCCATGACATAGGTTGATGAACCTTCATCAATGATGGTGTGGTGAATGGATTTTCCTTTCGTCATAACTTGCACTTGTAATGGAAGTTGTTTGGAGAGGTAAGGTTTACTTTTATCCATGTCAAAAATCTCTAGATTTGAATGTTGATGATTGATTCCACCAATGGCAGAAAGTAAATCTTTTCATTGTGCTCAACAAGCTTGTAATAGATCAACTAGATACATAGCAGAGGGTGCTTGTGCTAAATCCTCTACAATATTGTAGTTCTAGGCAACATGAATAGATGGATTGTGTGTTATGTGTCAAAGTGTCCCTTTTGGGGGATGAATCACAGGGTCAACACCAATTATTTCAATATGTATATTGTTGCTTGGTGGTAGAATGGAATTCGAGGAGGTGTCTAAAGCATTTGGGGCAGGCTTCCTGTAGTTCCTGGATCGCATTTTCAAATAAACCATTTCAAAGGCATAAAAATTTAATGATCCTTCTCCAGATGGAGGGGGATGTGAACCATCATTTCCCCCTTGTGGGGATGGTGGTGGGTTTGATACAAGAAGTCACTACTATTGAGCACGAAAATGGTTATCTATGACCATAGGGGTCCGACCAATGTCCTTTTGCATAAGGAAGTTTGTGCGCTTTTGGAGATGAGGACATGTATAGGTAAAATGGTCCTTAGCACATATCTTGCAAGGGAACTTGACAAATTTCCCCTCTCCTTTCTCATATTTAGCAATGCTTTCAGATTTTCGTTATTTTGGGTCATCTGCTTCTCTTCAGAAGGAGTGGTCTTTTTCTTATTCTTCTTTTTATTACCATTTTCTTTTTATGTAGATTGCACATATTTTATCACAATGATTGGGGGAATAGTAGATTGGGTAGTAGGAGCAGCATTGATAGTAATAGATAGCTTGGAAACATTCCCGCTCAATCATTTTATAGGAGGCCCATAGCTGGTGTCAACGATACCGTCAACATGAGCACTAGTTCCCTAAGTAGCGAGACAATTGGAAGTTCTAGAGGCAAGAGGGAGCCAATAATACAACATGAAAAATTGTGAATAGAGCAGATCTAAATGTATTGCACATTAAATATATTGATCTTTAGTAAACCATTCCAACCATGGAAACATCCCTTGCCATGGGGGGGAAGAGACTTGCAAAACCACTTTGCTAGGACATAACTTGGAATGGGGGCCTTCACAAGCCTTTTTCAACATCTCCATTCATGGATGTTGTCTGAGATGTGGGCGTAAGTGTCTTGGCATAAGGTAGTGAGAAGTTGTGTCCTAGTTTCATAGCGGATAGGTAGCTAAAAGCCCTTTAGAAATTCCATAGTAAGGGAATTGAAATTATTCATGAAGCTCGTGATAACTCAATGTACCACTTGGTAGAATTTCCATTAAAGGTGCGGGATAAGGGTCTAAGCTATATACTATTATCAATCATAGAGTTTGATACACACCAAAGGTGGTAAGTTGTGACGTGTGTTGTCTAGTCATCCCCTTGTTGTCCTTCAAATTTTGGGATATCTATATTAATTTTATGTGGGATTGGAGGCAAAAGTAAGTTATGATTGATGGGGTCATTCATTAACTTTTATAGGTCAATTATGTCTAAAGTAGCCAAGAAAGGAAAAGGCATAGGTTTCCCCAAATTAGACTAGGGCAGTGCAGGATGAACTAAAGGACCAAGAGTCCCTCTCATCAACTCGTTTCGAGTAGGGTAAGCAGGTTGCAACGGATAATAGTTTCCTAGCAATGGAGGAAGGGCCATTTAAAGTCGCAGGCCATAAGGCATACTAGGCTTGGTAACAAAGGGTTGGTTTCCCTAGGATATAATTTCCCCTCTTGAATTAATGGTTATTGGGGGGGCGGGGCGGGGGGGGGGGGGGGCTAGATAGATACAACAGGATTGCATTGATGGATATGGTTGGGTACATAAGGCGCAGTGGGTGGATGACCACCAGGAGGGAACATACCAATCATTGGGAGGCCAAGTTGTACCATGGAAAGTATAAGGCATGTCATGCCCCCAATGCATATGTACATGCTGGAAACATTCCCCCCAAACATTACTTACCAATGGTTAGAATGTAAAAAAGGATTCTAGCCAAATGGAATGTTGGAGGTAGTCGTACTAACAACATCGATAGGGATGATAATAGAAGGTTTTCGAGTTGACACAAAGGGGTAGATATAAGAAGGTGTTGAACTCCACCCATAGCAAGTGTAATTTAAATGCCTGGACTAGACATAGTCTAAGTAGCAGGATAAGCAATCAACAATGTTGAACTAGTTGGAAGCAGAGGAAGCAGTGGTTGTGCAAATTTATCCACAAGATACCATGACCCACTAGTTGACATTGGGAGGTTAGAAGGGGAAACTAACAAAGACACAAAAATAAAGGATTCATATTGAAACAAAATAGGCCCAAGAGGATTAAAGTGGGGAAATACACCTTGAGTAAAGAATTCCTCTGGTAAAAGAGTCCCTTGGGAAGTATTGTGTGATTCAGTATTTGATATTGGAGAGTAAGTCTTTTGTGGTGAGAGGGAATCTAATTCAGTGAAGCTCGATAATTCATCCACAATCAGTGAAGGAATACCTCATTGTCACCTAGAAAGACAACAAGGGCTGAAGTTAACCACAGTGAAAGATATATTTTAACAAAATATTTGAATTAAGTGTGATATATATACTAGTCTCAATAGAAAACAGAACACACATAAAAAACAAAAACTCTAAAGGAAATCAATAATAAGCCAGGGAAAAATACTTTGTCTAATAGACACAACTAGCTAGAGATGAAACCCATTACCAAAGGGATATAAGAGATAGTTGGTCTAGTGGAACAGTTACAATTACTCCTAAGCTTCGCCCAAACCTCGGTAAGAAGAGGTCAATAATTCTCATGAATACCATAAAAAAAGCCATAGACAAGGTAGGCTTGTCTATTCACATACCAGAGTTGGCCACTCCAGTCACCTTGTGTTTTTCCCTAAAATTATGACCTGTCACCTCAAATCATAGACACCACAGGGGGGATGTGGTCGTAGACTGTATATTGCTATGTGGGTAGGAAAATTGATTCCTCGAATCCGCTCTAATATCCACGAAGTGGATTGTGGTGTTAGAGTCGGTCTTTACATCCCTCTGTCAGAGATCATTTCTCTTATTGCATTTCATCTTAGGTGTCTCATACAGTTCACTCATCCACATTCCATTAGGGGCATGCCATAATCTAACGGAAGGGCCTTGTCACTCACTCCCCTCATGTCTTGTACCTGCTAGCTTAGGTTTTATTTTTCATAAAAGTTCATCAAAGTCAATGACAGTCAATGAGAGTCATGTCAATCATAGGTCTAGAGTTTCACAAATTGTGTCTTCAAAGTGTCCAATCATGTCAGCAGGCTAGAGGGAGGTTCTAAACAAGTTTTTATTTCACAAAATTTTATCGTCATATGAATGGATTAAAATTCGACATTTCGTCTTTTGTAATAAATTGCCATGTAATTTTCAAAAAAAATTCAGTTGTTGAATTCTCTAGGCATAACCCTCATCTTCCTTTGTCCAGACTTGCCACTATCCCTATAAAAATAGCCAAAAGATTCATCATTTAAGCCGAAATCAAAAAGGAAATTTGAAAAATAGAGTTGTATTAAAAATGTGAAAAAGTGTCGATGCCAAACATTACAAAGATGGGTTTTGGAGAAACAAAAATCAAAGCCATGTCTTTATAAATATATTTCTATGTGTTCAATGTCATTTGCATCCAAGAAGATCAAAAAAAGTCAAAGTTTAGTGGTGAAAGGGCGATTTTCAAAGCCAATATTGTGTTTAGGGTGTGTGCGGTGCATTGGGTTAGAGCGCAGCGCACATAGGTTGCGCGTCGCATTAGGCACATTTCCATAGTGCTTTTCTCCACTGGTGCGGTGCATCCACAAGGCGTAGTGCACTGAGCTTTTGCGTGGTGCACTGAACCTCTAAGACAAAAATTATCACGGATTCAATAAAAATCAACCCCATCACTGTATTAGACATTTTCATGGTTTGAAACATCTATTGGTATGCCAAGAGGTCAATTGCAATCCACTTAAGTTCTGGAGGAGCGAAGTTTGTGTTTGAAGGCCAAGATTGTGTATTGGAAGGTGCACGGTGCATTGGAGGAGGTCGCGGCGCACATAGGCCACGCGGCGCATTGGGCACATTTTCACAGTGTAAATTTGCACTATCGCGACACATTGGGTTTGTGCATGGTGCACAGAGCTGACAGGCCAAATTCTTATACCTGCTGTCATCAAAAATCAAACAACGCCATTTCTTTGGATCCAAGTAAGTGTGTGAACATTTTCCATTGCTGTTAAATGGTGTTTGCTATGATTTGAAGAAAAGAATATAAGGTTTGAATGGAAAAAACATAAACCCTATCCTTTTGTTGAAGTTGCTCCTTAGGGTTTCAAATGGTGTTTTAAAAAATCATTTTCATGCTGAATGCTGATTATATCATCCCTCCCCTTTTCCCTTACATTCTAAAAGCATTCATACCACTTGCCTCCCATTTTGTTTTCCTATCCCTACACTACCATTTCTTATTGTTACCCCTTTCCCCATATCATTTGTAAAAAATTCCCAAACCCCACATTCCTAACACTTAGTCAAGTGACTGTTATCGTATTTCAAATTCACTTGGCAGTCCACTGTCCGTTATCCCTTTTCTTTTTCCACTGTTTCCTCATAGTCACTCATTTCCCTTGGGACCCTTGGCATTGAAAACAAAACACTCATTCATCATTTTCAAACCTAGACCAAACACCTACTTGTTATACACATTGCAGCACCATGACAGAAACAGATTCATCATATGAGCAAGAATATGAGCTAGACAGTGACTCAACCACTAAGCTTAATGTGCCAAGAAGGCCTCGTAAGGGTGGCAGACATGTTAGAGAAGAGCCCACTTCCTTGACTCAATTGTAGGCCTGCCTACTTGCAATGACATGCTTTCAGCAACAGTCATGCTTTCAGTATTGTGAGATGATTGCTGAGATCCAGCATCATCCAGAGCTAGTTGGGTTGTTTGTTTTGCATCTGCATAATGGTCATGTCACTCTTGCTGGAGTAAACTTCACCTTGACACCAGAAACCATTTCTCAGGCCATCAGGATACCGAATATAGGTGAAGAGTGGAACAAGAGGTAGCAGCTGGATAGAGCATATTATGAACCTTACATCAGGCCTAGCTATTTGAGGCAGCTCAGTAGGGTATTCCCATTCCGGTTTCTGAAGGAATCTTATGCGGCATTGATGAGACTCATTATCAAATACTTCAGTTGTGAAGGCTGCTTCTCATGCCTCTATGCATACCATATCAGGTTATTGATGCATTTCACAAGAGTAAGGTTGATGAACATTCCATATTTCATGTGCCAAAACATCGAGAGAATGACCACTCTTGTGCAGAAGAAGACTCCTAAACAACAGTACAATAGCATTTATCACTATGCACTCATCAAGACCATTGTTGTACATCAGCTTGGCCTGCAGGGTATCACATGGGAAGACTTCATTTCCCGTGAGTTCTTCATAGCTTCAACAGCTCTTCAGGAGGTTGTTCATGATACGGGTGAACCTTCACAGCAGCATGGAGGTCGGGAGGCAGAGACTACTGGTGTGCTGACATATGTCACCTATCAGAGAGGCACGAGGGGATTGTTTGCAGCAACTCGACGAGTACTATCTCCACCTGGGGTGGAAGTGGTCTCATTGCCATCATCAGCAGCACAGGTATAGGACAGCGGCAAGAGGCCAAGGCAAGATGAGGGGCCTTCAGGTGAGCGGGACTTTATTCTTGTTTAGGATGACGATATAGACATGGGCCTGCAAAACGCACATCTTCGAGAGATCATCCAGGAGCAGCAAACAGAGATCAAAGCCTTGTCCCTTGACTTAGAGAGGATTAAGTGGACCATGAAATACTTGGAGAAAAGGAATAAACAGTTTGAAGATCAGCAAGTAATCATGGAATTGCAAAACATCCCAGAGAATCGTCAAGCTGCCCAAAGGAGGACGATTGAATTCACTTCATTGGAGCAAGAGATTAATGATGATCAAGAGTCTTGGCTTGAGAGAATCAAAATCCACTTGGAGAGACTACTGGACAAGGCTGATAGAGATAAAGCATCATTGAGACATATGGTTTTCCATTACAGAGCGCGAAATATGAGTTCCAAGGAACGAATAAGGAATCTAAAGGCAAAATTGAAGAAGGCAACAAAGAAGCAAAAGAGACAAAAGGAGCATGATCATCTTCAAATATTGGCTGAAGCCTCTCTAGCTTAGCATGACACTTGATAGAGAAGGTCCAGCCCAAATTTCAAGAAATTTGGAGAAAATTTTGTCAATTTTGAAAATTTTGGTCTAAAATTGGTTTTCCCGCCCAACGCATAGCGCCACTTGGCACGCACTTATAATTGGGAGGTCTCCAGGAGGAAAACTTTATGTTTTGGATTTGTTATGAAAATTTATGCATGTTCATGGATTACCTAAGGATTTCATCAAGTTCTGGGTTGCCTAAAGGGTCAAACACATGCCAAAAATTACCTCTCTGCCACCTTTTGCACCCACAGGATGCAGTCTTGGGAGAATGAAGGTTTGGAGGGGAAAATGACATCCAAATCTAGAAATGTCACTTGGTTTGGAAAATAGACAGGTAGGTCTTTCCAACAAGCTATCTTGGGCTCAATTTGGACTTCAGGAAGTGCCTCAAAATCAGCCCTAAATTTGTGCTATGCATAGAGATCCTAGTCGCGGCGCATAGAGGAGTTTTGCCTATTTTTCACTCTACAGCTCAAAAATTCACCTAGTTTTGACTAGTTTTGAATTTTGATGTAATTATTGATCTATCTTGATGTAACGTGATGACTATGATGTAATTTTTGCACATATTTACTTGTTCTAGAGGATTCATTCACTAAAAAGTGAAAATTTAATGAATGAATCAGTTTCCTATCATATAGAGGCAAGTTGTTTGATTGCCTAGATTTTAGTGCTTTGTTTAGAATTGGTTGAAACAACTCCTAGAATGATGAGCTCGACCCCTAGACACAAGGGAATGGGTTGGGCTAGTCTATATCATGTATTTTCTGAGTCATTGTCAGGGTTGGACACTTGGGCTTGCTTGGCACACCATTGTACATTCCATCTCTGCATTTTTGGCAAAGGAAAGACCAGGGTTTTGTAGCACTTGTTGGGATCCATGTGGCTTTGTGTTTTGATGGTGTTTTTCTCTATGTACTTGTAAGTTCATTGATGGTTATTTGTATCATTTTCCCTTATTTTTTCTTCTGAAATTAAACAAATGAGTGATTAAGGTAGAATTCACTGGACTGCTATGCTCTGCCTTGAAATTTTGTTTAATTTTCAATGTTTTCATCTGTTTGAGGAGGACTCTTGAGACTCTCTTGCCCTCCTTGGATCCTCACCAGTATGATCCATCCATTCTTTCAATTTAAAGCATCAAAACGATTTCCTTCCTTGCCCCAATCAGACCTCTGCAAAAACTGTGCCTCATCCCCAGACCCAAATTTGCCTTTCCCTTTTTCCAACAAAAATCCCCCAAAAAACTCAAATCAATCCTTTCACTTCATACCTAGCCTAAGATTAGTTGTTGAACTGGTCATCTCAAGCCCCATCTGATTATCATTTGCCGAGATTGACCTAGAGAGAGCCCTCTCCTATCCTCGTAGGGCTAGCTACGAGGCTGAGCATGGTTTGATGTGGACCTAGAAGCTTACCTTTTCAGCCTGAGGTAAATCTAGGCTCTAACATGTGGTACACATAATACCCACCAAAATTCAATTGAAGGCGAGCTACCTTCTCTCACACTTCGATGTTGTCTTGCGCTTAACTCCCTTGTTAGAGGAGTGATCCAAGATGTTCTGAGTGCAACAATATTTTCTCTCTTTAATGACACTAGTTCAACTTTTGAGTTCTTTAGAATTTTACTCACAACATCCTATCCCAACACCCTATCCTTAACTAATATTTGTGTATTCTAAAAATAGATGTCGATTACTTTTATTACAAGGTTGATTTTAAGTGAACTTGATTAATGTCTTTGGAGGGGGTGTTGATGTATCAAATTTTAAGAGACTCTGACCTAAACTTAACTCAATGAATAAGAATTCTTATGAGAGAGTAACTATACATAGTTTCCCAAAACCATTTAGACCTAATCTAGTTGTTGTAATCTACTATGTATTTTGTACATTTTTTTTTTTGAAAAAAAGAAAAAAAAAATATATATATATATATATAAAGAAAAAGAAAAATAGAAAAAAGGCAAGGGGTATACAAAATATAAAAAGAAATAATCCCATGCAATAGGCATGCTAATATAAATGCCACCATATATTATTAATTATTTGTTAATTTAGTAGAGAAATGCCTTTCGGTTTAATCACATCTTTAGGATTTGGTCAACGTTTCGAACCAACTAATGTGGTTCAACCTCAAGGCAACGTGAGAACAAATCATACAATTTTCGTGAATAAATAGCAAGGATGCATCATTGCTCAAGGTTAGCTCCAGAAAGCTAGCCATTGAAAAATTAGCCATTGGAGATTAGTTATATAAAAATTCTAAAAATATTTCAAATTCTAAAAAGGGGGGATAGGAATTATCTAGAATTCTAAATTTAGTTTTAAATTATTTAATATTCTCAAATAAGCTATAAATTATTTAATATTTTGAATTTAGTTATAAATTAGTTTTTAGGATGTTAAGAATAAGTTAAAAGTATTAATAAAATTAGTTATTATATAGTACTAAATAATAAAAAGTTATAAGGGGGAAATACAAATATTAATAAAAATAGTTGTTTTTACAATATCAATTAACAAAGAGGTAAGTATGATAATGAATATGGTTATGAGAAGTGAAAAGTGGGGGAAGGGAACTATTTAATATAATAAAATATAGTTATAAAATCATAGATTACTTTAAAATTTTTAATAAGGGGTTAAGACTAAGATATAAATAATTTATATTAAAATACCAATAAGGTATGTTAAGAGTATATATTAATGAAGAATTGGGAGACTATTAATGGGTTGAAAAAGAGAATCAAAGTAAGGGGAAAAATAAGCTATAAAAATAGAAAAGGAGGGAATTTTACTATGAAATCAAGCACTTAGGAGTTTGAAAACTTTTATTTTTATTTTCAACTATGTGAAATAAATAATATGAGATAAATCTATAAAGAAACATTTGGTTGAGGGAAATAATAATAAAACATCGTGGCAGGGGGGGGGAGGGGGAAGCAGGAGGATCATAACGAGAGGGCTGGAATCCAACTCTTACTCAATTTCCAACCACCGTCTCTGTTGAGATTTCTAGCATGCCTTTCAATCTCAATACCCTCTCTAAGTTTCCTATGGTGGAAATGATCAATCCTAGCAAGGACTCTGGATTCCTAATTCTTCATTGATATATACTCTTCACATACCTTATTAGTATCTTAGTATAAAATCTTTATACCTTTTGGTCAACCCCTTATTAAATTTTTAAAGTAGTCTATGAATTTATAACTATATTTATTATATTAAATAGTTCCCTTCCCACCTTTTAACTTTTCTTAACCATATTTGTTATAGTCTGTTACCTCTTTATTAATTGATATTCTAAAACAATTATTTTTACTAATATTTATAACCCTCCCCATATAACATTTATTATTATTTAGTACTATATAGTAATTAGTTTTATTAATACTTTTAATTTATTCTTAACATCCTAAAAACTAATTTATAACTAAATTTAAAATATTAAATAATTTATAACTTATTTTAGAATATTAAATAATTTAAAACTAAATTTAGAATTCTAGATAATTCCTATCCCCCTTTCTCTAATTTTTTAAATTTTTTGAATTTTTATATAACTAATCTCCAACGGCTAGTTTTCAAGAGCTAACCATAAGCAATGTTGCATCCCTGCTATTTATTCATGAAGATTGTATGATGTTTTCCCGCCTTTTCCTAAGGATGAACCACATTAGTTGGTTCGAAACCTTGACCAAATCCTACTGATGTGATTAATTTGAAAGGCATTTATCTACTATATTGATCACAAAAGTCTTAGATCTAACATAGTTGTTAATTTTTTTAAACATTAATTAGCGACTACTTAAATCATTTTATAAAGTGCTCCCTAGGCGCTTTTGACGTTTAACAAACTGGGGGATTTGAAAAGTTGAATTCAAAAATCCACCATCGTCGATCTGTCACCTCCACATGGACTTTGGACCCCCCTCCAAAAACATAAACCATCTGACACCCCAAAAAGCATTGATCAATCATTTCTTCTCCCTCCAAATAACCAACCGCCACTCCACCTCTGCCACCTGTCCAATTCCTATTTGCTCCAAAATGAAATACCCAGATCCTCTCAAGGGTTATCCTTCAAACGATTTAATCCTCATGTAATAAAAGGAACACAAAATTTTTATCCATTTCTTTCACTTATTTCATCTAGCAGCTCCATGCACAGGTCTGTTACATCTAGCATCAGAAAAGGAGAATTCGTCACTGCACCAACCAGCGAAGCACCTGGTAAAACAAAAATACTTTATCTAACAACATCTTGAGCATGTCTTCTTCTAAAGGAAACTCCAAATTAGTTGTAGAAAACCCAATGCTACCTCCTGTTGTAGACTTAGACAAATTACCCTTGGTCGACCAACAATACAAGATTTCTGAAACCCAATGTGAGTTTGATCTTTATAAACTTCAGAATTGGGTTAAACATAAATTCTCTAATGCTGATAGAAAATTGAGCATATGGGACTCCTCTCTACCTTAATTCATTTTCCATCAGACTCGTTCCTTTCAAGAGTTTGTAACCTGGTGTCATTTTAGTTATATTCCAAGTAAACGCGCCATTATTGCCCAAAAAAATAATATTCTCCTTACAATATCTGCTTAGTCAATATGCCAAATGATTCAAGTTAAACCTTTAGGCCCTCTACATCCTTTGCCTATAGATTCTCTCATGGAAATCTATAAGAAATACACTTTCCCTCAAAGAGCTAAAGTTTTTGAGATATGTTTACCTAAAAATGCAAAATTACCTAGAACAAATCCTCCATACCCTTCCTCAATGTTTCCATAGATGATTATATAGGTTGTCTCAATGGTTTATTGTCTATTAGTTTATCCAACTAATTAGTGGGTTGATGACATTATTCTAGTATTTCTATGTGTTTTTAGTAGGTGAAAAACCATCTCTTATCTTCAATTACATTCATTTTATGGCAGAAGCTATCCATGATAAATTTTTGAAGCCTTTTACTGAAGGAGCCTTTAAATACACATCAGTTCTAGTATACCTGTTTATGTTTTATGAATCATATAAAATTCAATTTCCATTATAGAAACTAGATGAGCATTCATAAATCTCTACTTCATTAGACTTCCTTGGTAAGGAATTTCACCAATGAATTTTCTTTCAGTGGTTATACAAATTAGTCTATATATATGTTTTCATGCTTGCTGAGTAGTGATGTTGTTCCAAGTATTTCACTTGCAATCAAAAGAATTATTCACCTTAGTGAGAAGATAAAGACTAGAGATTGGTATCTATACCAAAACTACAGAGAGATCAAAGTATATGGATGTGAGGTTCCTCCATATAAACTACCAATGTTTGTTCCAATCAGGATTTTTTGCATTAGAATATATTAGGTAGATGATGAGCATGGATGATTTGCATTTTTTTTTAGCTAAAAATAAGTCGCAGTTCAAGTTAAAAGCATAGATTGGGCCATTGATTTGCAATACTAGAGAAACAACGAAGGAGGAAGATCTTCTTTTGAAACAAACTAAGCTTAATTTAAGTTTTACCTAGTCTTATGATCCCTTAGGGGTTATTTCTAAGTTAAGGGTAGAACAAAAAGCTACTCCTTATGCACACACTCCCAAACCATAAATTGAATTTTCCATGAATCAAGAAGAGTGGCAGGAGAATACATTGTAGGAAACATAAGAGAAGGTATTCATTTCAACAACATCATAGACTCCAGTTCCACAAGAGAGGCATGCTAAGATAAAAAGGGAAAGTGTTACCCCTTCAGTTTAAGAAGTTCTAGGGACAAATTTGATAATGTACAACAATAATAAGAAAACCAATCCTATTGAAGAAAAATTTCAGGAAGAAAGTTCATAGGAATAGACTACATTGGTTCTAATAGGTCCCTCTACTGTAACTTTTCCCTAAATTGAGGAAAGTTTCTCAAGTTCTCCTAGATCCTCAATTTCTTACGATCCACTAGAAATAGCTTAGATAGGAGACTAATTCAGAGTTCAACAGAACGAAATATCTTTTCTAGATATATGGAGATGAAAAGGAAAAATGAAACACTAAAGGCCACCACCTATTCTGAATTCTGGAAGCATACTTTAGCCTCTCGACACAAACTTCTTTGTGCACTAGATACTGAGAAAGGAGAGTTTCAAATGGCCCTCTTGGAACCTAAATTTCCCTTACCCATGACTGTAAAAGATTAAAAAAAAGGTTGTGTCTGAAACTAATCAAATTCATCTTATTGACCAGATTGACTTACATAAGCAAGCTGAAGAAATGATTTACTCCACTTTGACTAGCTCAATAATGGTAGCATACATGATGCAAGTATCATTAAATAATATTCAGTCATAGATAAATTTAGAAAAAATATCAGCTCTAGCTAAGGACACCAAGATAAAATCTTTGGAAGTTCTAGTGATTAAATTCGGATATAATTCAAATAATGTGAAGTTTGTTGAAGAAAGGATCAGGAGAAAAACTATTGATATCCTAGAATTAAGGAAGAAGCTAAAACTCCCTAGCACAGAATATCTACAAACCAAAGAAGTTGGTGAATTGGAGAAAGAGAAATAAAGTATATTCAGGATTATAGGTGAAGATAACTTGCAGATATAGAAGATGGAAACTAAGTTGGAAAATTTATTAAAGGAAACATAAAAACAAACTAATATCATCAACTATTCCCATAGTAGCATATTCCCTTGCAAGTACTTCGACAACAACAACTTCTATTGTAAAATCCATTACAATAGAAACACAATCTACTGATTCAACCACTGATTTAGCTAAACCTATGTGAGATTTATCATTAAAAGGGTAAGAATTTGAAAAGCTAAAATCTAAACTCAACAATATTTAGGAGCATAAAATCAAAACTGATAATTCTTACTTGGTAGAGCTTCAGAAAAGCCATAATTTGACTCAAAGAATAGAGACCCTTGAAAATGAAACTGTTATTGGTCAAACTATTGCACAAGCTAAAGAGAATATTTGGCTGGATATAAATGAATCCATAGCTAACTTATGACCTTCAATTGAAATAATTTTTTAGCAAGAAGAATTATTGGAGAAGTCAAAGGAGGTAATAGCAGAAGTAAAGAAAGACTTGGCTCATAAACTAGGAGATGCAACAACATTCATCAAAATTTGGAATTCTAAAACAAAGGAAGAACTTGAAGACTATGATATTGAAGACAAAACAGAAGCCATTCTAGAAGTGAGGAGGTTACTTATGATAAGAAATTTTAAGGCTACAATTAGAAAATAAGAGTCATAATCTAGAAGCTAACATCCAGAAGTCTCATAAAACTTTTAATGTGCTACATCAGAAAGGACTTCCAGGTTCAAGAGGAATGGGAGATATATTAGTTCCTCTTGAAGAATACTAGCATAGATTACATTTTATAGCAGTAGATAAATCAATATTAGTTAAGATCAAGTGAACCATTACAAGGAAGGATTTTATTGAAGGTTTAAGTTTTGATTTGTTTATTCAACATGAGACCAAACACTTGTTTAGTAAAACCCAACTTTTAGACACACACTGAAGTGGATGAGACTTATAGAAAAGTTGATAAAATATTCCATTCCCGATGAATTTAGAAGGGAAAAAATATGTCAGTTCATTGATTGAACAAACAACAGGTTTCTAGCAGCAAGCAATAAATTAACACCAACATGATGCAGATTTGTAGGAGCAAAAGGACAAATAATTTGGAAAGGAAACATAGTAGTAGTTGTTATAGCCTCATTCATCAATATAAGCCTTGACTTTTGTGCAAGGTGTTGAAGAAGTTCAAGTTTCCTATTTTCTAGTTCTATTTTTGTAATTAGTTTCAAAGATATTTTAAAATAAATCTTGATTTTCAAATCAAGGTATTTCAAAGAGAGTTATATAAATACTTTGTAGTTCAACATATGAAGGGTTGAACCCTTGTGGTAAACTAGTAAGCAAAATTGTAAACCTATGAAATTTTTATGATATTAATAGAAGGAAATTGGATTCATCTTGAAACAACTTGTCTTCTTGTGAGTACTTTTATTACCACTTATCCATTCATTTTGTTTACCTCTGCATATGTTTGAAATTAATGGGAAATATGGGGAAGATAAGGTGTAATGTTAATATATCTGGAAACCCCTATGAATTTATAAACAATTACAAAGATTAGTTAATTGGAACTTTCTCTTTTAATTAATTCCTCTTTGTCACTTAGCTTTAAGCTTTAAATATATTTTGTTTGGTTGTAAAAGGATTTTACACGCATCAACTTGTATATGGCTAGTTAAATACTCTGTTTGAAGATTTAATGAATCATATATTTTCTTAAGTTCAACCTTACACATGTTTTCAAAGCTAAATTATGTTAAAGGTGAAGAGTCATCCCTTTTAATATATAATAAATAATTAAGAGTATGCACCTGTTTAATGGTTTAAAGCAATGGTTATCCAAAAATCCAAATTAAAGCAAAACATTTTAGATGCTCTCGCATAATTCTTTAACCTAGAGTTGTCTCTAGAGGCACAACATCAGATTGGCACCATTGTCGTCGAACGAAAAATGTTTGAATTATCTTTCCCTGGGACATTGGATAGGCTTTCCTTTTAATGGTGAATAAAAGGTTAGTAGGTTAAAACATTTCACCTTGAGATTCCACAAAACACAACTAGCTTCATGTAGACACACCAGATCCCTCTTAGATATCCTCATATTTATTCTCCATTGTGAGATCGAGAGAGGCTGGTGAGATTTGCATCTTTAAGATGAATATTGGAAGCTTCTACTTCTACTCCCCTATCACTTCCACCTGAAATTGGTTCAGAAACTTATCCTTTTAGACCTGTCCCAATTCCTCTTGAACTATCAGATCTAGCAACAAAGGTGTTCAAAATTTTATCTAAAGGGCTTGATCTACAGTTAGCTCTTGTTTTTTATCAGTTAGGATCTTATCAAATTCCAGAAATTATTTCAGAATCTCCTAGATCAGAAGCAAAACTAGGTTTAGAATTACCTGACTTAAGATCTAATGATTTCATTTCTTTTATGATTCATACCTATCCATCTACTTCTACTGAACATGAATATATCTTCTCTATTTATACAAATCCTTTATTTGAAAGTGAAAGAAAATTTGGTTCAGAAGTGTACAAGTTAGTTATTCAATTACCATTAATAAAAACTTGCAAAAATTATACTCAATCGTCTTCACCTCCTTCATCCCCCATAAGTTCATCTTCATATTCACCGTCTTTATCCTCTCAAAGTTCACCCTCATCTTCCCTATCTTCCCCTAATCAAGCGGCTAGTTGTCAACCTATCACTTAGTCTCAATATGTAGCCTTAGTCCCTCCCAGCCGGCTTAATAATTTTCGAGATGGATACCTAAAGAACTTATCAAGATTTAATGGGGAAACTGGTTCTTCACTCTCTTTATCCCCTCAAAGTTCACCCTCATCTTCCATATATTCCCCTAATCAAGTGTCTAGTTGTCAACCTATCATTCAGTCTCATTATGTAGCCTTAGTCCTTCCCAGCCGGCTTAATAATTTTCGAGATGGATACCTAAAGAACTTATCAAGATTTAATGGGGAAACTGGTTGGTTTCTGGAGGATCATTTGGCTATTTTTTGTATTTTTCTAATAATATGAACATAGAGCATGAAGATGTGTACATGAGATGATTTGTTCAATCTCTAGAGCGAGATGTTAGGATTTGGTTTAGGCGATTGTGAGATCGTTATATTCCTACATGGAATGAATTAATCACTATCTTTAAAAACCAATGGGGAGTTTAAAATGATAATGTTTACTATCTTACAAAATTTGATGCTTAAAAAAGAAATCTTGTTGAATCTGTGGTTGATTTCATAAAAAGATTTAATAAAATTTATAACAAAAATCCACTAGACTCTAAACCACCAGTGGCTGCAGGTGAAGTTAGATTTTCTAAAGTTTTTAATCATGATTTTTCTTTTATGCTTAGATAAAGGACATCTTTCACGCAGGAAGACATGCAGACCAATGCCATTGAAGTTGAAGCTAATATATCAACATATGTTGAACTTAAGGCAAAAGTAGAAAACTTGAAAGAAATATGAAAGCTAGGGAAGAAGGTACTTCTTATTATGAAAATAAGAGCGAAGATCATAAAATAGTTAAAATTACTTTTCTACAAATAAATCTTTCAAATATGTTTAAAAAAATGGAACCAAGTCCTAGAGTAGCTTAACTAGTATTAAATAGACCTCAAGTTCAATATAAGAGACCTTTTCAGCCTCAGATCTTGCAAAGACCTAATACTCATCAACAGATCCAACCCCTATTGATGATTGATGATCAGGAACCTGAATAAATTGGTCCTTTAGTTACAAATTATATCAATTATTTTGATTATCCATCCTCACAGAATGTTATTATTCCATTTTCTCATGATCACCATTCAATTCAAAATCAAGAGGCTTCTCAAGTTTCTAAATATTAGGCCTCCTTTGGCTTTAATATTTCAAAATCAAATAGAATATATCATTTGATACAAAGTCCAGGACCTGGTAGACCAGCTAAAATTATTATTATTAATGAACCTTCGATCAAGACAATTGAAACATGGACAACAATGATTCAACCATTAAATCGACCAAATCAACAAAATACATCTGAAAAGGTTGTCCCAATAGCTTTTAATGTGGAAAAATAATTAGAGAGAGTCAAGATTTTAGTTCCATTATCTGAACTCTCCATAAATCCAAGTTATAAGAATCAAGTGTCAAAATGGATTCAATCTTCAAGTATTGATGTTGAAGGAGATGTGATTAGTTTACAGGATGAAAAACCTTAAGTGGTTTTTGGTCCTAGTTGTAATATGATCGATGAAAATGTGCCTTCTTCCTATGTTACTTTGAAGGCTCATTATTTTATTTTATATAACTGTATGTTAGATTCTAGGGCCTCTCATAATCTAATGCCTAAAGTAATTATGGACCAGCTTCAATTACAAATCACAAGACCCTATCACGATCTATATACCTTTGATTCAAAGAAGGTACCTTGTCATGGATTAATTAAAGATTTAGTTGTTACACTTGCTCAGATCCCTCTTAAGAGTGTAGTTTTAGATATTGTTGTTGTAGATATTCCCCCAAAATTTGGGATGTTATTATCCAAATCTTGATGTGCCAAGTTAGGGGAAAGTATGCAAATGGATATGTCTTTTGCTAGAATTCATGTTTATGGGGGAGAGCATTTGAGATTATACAGAGAGGTGAGATTTATAAATAATGTATGCAAAGCATAACAGCCATAAAACATCCTATTTATGCAGTTGATCAGGATTTTGGATGTTTTACCTTAACAGCTAATAATCTCCAAAATTCTCAATTTAACTTTCAACAAACTATGAATAAACCCCAATAAATAAATACTGATGTTTGGAAGTTGTACTTTTATGGAGCCTTTTCCAAAGATGGAGTTGGAGCTTGAATTGTACTTTTTTCTCCAGAAAAAGACAATATAACTCAATATTTCAAGTTAGACTTTGATGTTACAAACAATGTAACAGAGTATGAAGGCTTGCTTTTAGGACTAGAGTTAGTGAAAAGTTTAAAAGTCCAAAACTTAAGTGTATTTGGTGACTCAGAGCTAATTGTGAAACAAATTAGAAACATATGCCAAGAAAAACACCATAGGTAGGGATCTTATCAAAATGAAGTATGGGATTTTGTAGACAAATACTTTCAAGCTTTTAATATTACAACAATCCAAAGAGATGAAAAAAATTATGGAAATTATTTAGCAGTCTCTACTAGCTCTTTGAAAATTCCTTATTCTATGCAATTACAATATCAAATTCAAGTCAAGTACAAACATTCAATCTCTAACAATCTTAAACATTGACAAGTTTTTGAAGATGATTGACAATTAAATATTTTCTTACCAACAATTGATGAATTTTCTGCTCTACAAATTGAAGAATAACAAATTAGTGAAAATAAGTCAAATAATGAAAATGAAACTTCACAATTAAATCATAAAATAGTTCATCATAATATCATTTAGTTGCGTAATAATTAGTTTCCAAAGGGATTAATTCATCTTGAAAAAAATCTTTGATAGTAATGATGTTTCGAAAACTTCATTATCAAGTTCACAGTAAGAGGATGTGGAAGATTGTAGTATGGGAACTAAGGAAGAAATTAGAAATGTGAAAATCTCAACTTCATTAGCTGAGGAAACAAAATAGAAATATGTTAATCTTCTTAAATGTTATAAATATGTTTTTGCATGGTCATATGAAGAACTAACAACCTATGACACAACACTTATTCAACATAAAATTCCTCTCAAGCCAGATGCTAAACCTTTCAAATAGAAATTGAGAAGAGTAAATCCCATTTTACTTCCAACTATTGAGAAAGAACTTAATAAATTATTGGATGCAAAATTTATTGTCCCCCTAAGATACTCTGATTGGATACAAAATCTAGTTCAAGGGAACAAAAATAAAAAATAGGACTATGTGTAGACTTTATAAATCTAAACAAACTATATTTAATGGATAATTATCCATTGTGCAACATGGACCAATTTCTCCAAAAAGTGTCATGCCCAAACATAATTTCAATATTGGATGGCTTTTCTAGATACAATCAGATCTTGGTAATTCTAGAAGATATGGGAGAAACAAAACTCACAACTCCGTGGGGTACATTGGTGTATGCTAGAATTCCATTTGGTCTAACAAATGTAGGTTCTACCTTTCAAAGAGAAATGGACCTAGTATTTGTTGGTAAGGTTAAAAAATTTGTTATTATTTATCTTGATGATTTGAATGTATTTTCAAATTGTAATGAAAAACATTTAAAACATTTGAGAAAGGTTTTTGACACATCCAAGAAGTATGGAATTTCCCTCGATCCAAAGAATTATTTGTTTGCTATAAAAGAAGGAAAACTACTTAGACAAATTATTTCAAAGGAAGGAGTAGTTATTGATCCAAAAAGAGTCTCGGTCATTGAGGTAATTAGCTTACCTAGAAATAAAAAGGAAGTACAAACTTTTATAGGAAAAATTATTTTTTTGACAAGATACATACCAAATTATGTTGAGATATTGAAGGATATTAATAATATGCTAAAGGAAGATCATGAAGTCAAATGGATAGTGCAATCAAGGTATGCGTTTACACAGATCAAGAAAGTTATTTATGAAGCCCTAGTATTAGCCAGTCTTGACTATTCAAAACCTTTTAGCATTTTCCCTTTTGCCTCTGATAGTACCTTAGTTGTTGTCTTATTATATAATAATGATAATTAATATGACCATCCTATTTCCCTTTTTAGCAAAGTAATGAAAAATGCTAAGTTCAAATATGATATCATTAAGAAGCAAGCCTATGCTCTTTCGCAATCCTTAGAAGCCTTCAGAGCCCATGTCCTTCATTCTGCCATTACTGTCTATGTCCCAAATAATGATGTATAGATTCTCTTAACAAAACTTGATACAGATGGTAGGAGAGGAATATGGATTGCAAAAATACTATAATTTGACTTAGATATCAAATGTACCAAATTGGTGAACTATCTAGGTTTAGCCAAGTTATTGATTGAATCAAATTGTAATGTTTTAGGCATAAAGACTATCATGCAAGTTTTATGAGAGAGGAATACATAAGAATCTTCTCAAAGTTCAACAGAGAAGAATACACAAGAACCTTCTCAAAGCTTAACAGAGAAGAATACACAAGAACCTTCTCAAAATTTAGAAGAGAAAACACACAAGAACCTTCTTCAACTACAGATTCAATTCCTATCCCACTTCATATAAATGAAAAGTTCCTATTATCTGAATGGTATGCTGATATTATACATTTTCTTTGTGACTTCGAGTATCCTCTTGGACTCAAAAAGAATCAATGTAGAACTCCCAGACTAAAGGCTATGAAATATTGTATCATTAATGCCAATTTGTGGAGGAAAATTCATTGAATATCCTTCTTTTATGTCTTACTGAAAAAGAGACAGAAGGTGTCATAGAATAATTTCATGAAGGTATATGTGGAGAACGCTATGTTTGGAGAGCAATTACATGTAAAATTATGAGAGGAGGATTTTATAGGCTGAAGTTGTTTTCATAAGTAGTAACAAAGGTTAAAAGTTGTATTCCATGTCAAATATGTGTTGGAAAACAAAGGTTAGAAACACTTCCACTTGTCCCAGTACTAATTGAAGCACCCTTTTTACAGTGGGGATTAGATTTCATCGGAGAGATAATACCCACATCCAGCAATCATCATAGATGGATCCTAACTATTATAGACTACTTCATGAAATGGGTAGAATCCATCCCTGTGGAGACTGCAATAGACATTGTCATCATCAAATTCAGTGAAGAAAACATATTATCCATATTTTTTTGTCCACAAAACGTAGTCACTGATAATGTACCAACATTCGGTAGTATCAAAATGATAGAGCATTGCCAAAAGTACCAAATTTTATTGCATCATTCTACCCCATATTACCCTCAAGGAAATGGATTGGCAAAATCATCAAATAAGTGTTTGGTCAAATTTATCAAGAAGGTCACTAGAAGATCATAAAAGGAATTGGGATAGTCATCTCAAGTATGTAGTTTGGGCTAACATAGTATCACCTAATAGATGTACTAGTAAATCCCCTTTCCAACTTGTTTATGAAACTGAGGATATATTTCCTAGACAATTGACTTTTCCTTTTATGAAATTTTTACAGGAATCATATGAGCAACCTCCTAATTTCTCAAGAAGAATCAATCAAATCATTGAGTTAAATCAAGATAGAGATGAAGTTGAATACAAGCTTCATCAATATCAGAACAAGGTGAAGAGTTTATTTTATAGAAAGGCTAGGGAAAGAGACTTCAGGCAAGGAGATTTAGATTTAAGATGGGATGCCAGAAGAGGAGAATGAGGAAAACATGGTAAATTTGATGATTTATTCTTAAGAATATTCAACATTTCATTAGTCAAGGGAAATAACATATTTATATTGCAAAATCTATAAGGAAGATATTCTCCATTTACGATCAATGGACAATATCTTAAACACTATATTTAGTATTGAAATTACTCATAGTCATAGTTCATTGTACATTGTCAGTTTTATTTAAATTTTGTTGTCACATGTGATTTTCACAGCAAATACCCCATAGCCTAAAAAGAAGGCACAAGGATCTGCATGTTCCCTGCATCCCACAGGGGGAAGCAGTCCCGAGATCGAGCAGATGTTGTAACCTACCTTCTATTTTGTACATTTATTTTGTTGA